>PVJO010004610.1:0-107757 GCA_004026905.1 Hystrix cristata
AAGGGGGGAAGAGGGGGGAAAACCAAGATGTATCATGTACAGGTACAAAATAACCATGTTGATTATGATCATTATGTATACAATGTACCTATACATGTTCTTGGTAAAAATAATAAAAAAAATTTTAAAAAAATAGATATATAAGTTTCACAAAATTACAAACTGGATAAATGAAATAAAAAACACACCTAAATCTATTACCCTCAATTGCTGCAAGCAAGATTTTTAAAAACATCTAAATTAATCAGAAATATATAAAATGCAGGTAAAACAAAGATACCCCATTAGTGAGCTCTTAGCAGAAACTAGATATCACTGGAGCCACACCCTTAGAGAGCTGAAAGAGAGAACCACAAGAACAATCATTCCAGAATTATATATCTGGCACAATATGTGCTTCAAAAGTTAGGATTATAATGTGACGGGAAAGAAATCGGACATGCAAGATTAAATATCTAGTGGTTTCTCTTATACAAGAATTCCAAAGTATAAATACAGAGCAAAATAAAGATAGGTAATAGGAAACAGGGAGGTCGAACTTTTGCAAAAGGAAAATGGTCAAGATATGAAGGGAGGCAAGAGGCAGTGAGAAAGAAGATATAAGAATTGAGATGCCTTATGTACATGTGCCAACTCCTCATGATGAGTGTAATTATTATACACTGCAAACATGTATAAATAAATAAATAAATAAATAAATAAGCCTAAATCCACTTTCGAGGTCAAAGTTAAGAATGCACAGCCATTGGATCTGTACTATACAAAAGGACTGATGGAAGAAATATAACAGGTAGACACTCAGATTCACAGAAAGGAAAGAAGACCACTGGAAATGACAAACAGATGTTTGAATATATGTAATCTAGCCTTCCTCTTAATTGAAAGATACCTATCTACTATAGTTTATTTGGATTCTGCTTGTGTTTTCCAGGAAAGTTCTCTTGCTTTTGTGCACACCTGGGCTGCTGGGAACTACCGGCCACACTGCAAATTCTATTTTTTTAAATTTTATTTTGTTTTAATTTTTATTCTTTTTACACTGTAAATTCGTGTCTTGCTTGTTTATATAAAAAAAATCCAATTCCTCAGCCACAGTCATGGTGATGTTTTATTTGGGGATCATTCTGAAACAAACAATAAAGCAAACCAGCAAACTGACTTGTTTGTAGATTAATACTTAATATGTCCCAAGCATCTTTATTCTTAGGATAAAAAGCCTTTACGCAAAACAGTGTTATATTTGCTTGTTTTTGTCTCTTTGGCAACACAGCTTTCCCAGAAAAAGTTCAAGACTTTTTTATGGATTTTAAAAGAAAATAGTTACCAAGACCTAAAGGTATATGTCTGTCGGTCTGTAATGCTAGCTGCTGCAATAAGCACTGTACTGAAATCTCCACACTATAACACAAACAAGGCCTTTTTCCCTGCTTTTTGGAGTTCAGTCATTTGGAGCAGAGATGCACTGTCCACTCGCTCAGGACTGCAGGCTCTTCGCAGCCCTTTTGTTAGCAGCTGGGAGCTTCCAAGATCATCTTTGACCTTCACATTTAGCTGAACAACAACATGATGAAATTGGGAGGGACGGAGGGAGGATTTTGCTCTATGTTTCCACAGCATGAGGTTTTTTTCTCTGCGGAGACTAGGTGATGGCAAACCTTTTAGAGCTCTGGGTGATAACAAACACCTGGCTGTGCCATGCATGCCATAAGTTTGCCACCCCTGGATTAAGGGAAAGATAAAGGAAGACATAAGAAAAGTTTATAACAAACAATGGGAGATGTTGAATTTTATAAGGTGCTGCAGGCCAGATTTTTCATAATTCGCCTAGTCATATCTCTCATACTAACCGTACTTTCTGAATCCCATTTGCCTACATAATTGAAAGTACTCACACATACTAGGTGACATGGCTGATAGAAAGTGAAGAAAGAGTGCTTAGAAGAAAGGGCATAACATGACTTCAGCGATAAACGCAAGACATTGTTTTAGAAATCTAAAGTAATGGGACTCTATCAGTTATATTCAGCCCTGAAATCCTCTTTTCAACTGTCTTTTTCTCTAGGCACTGTCCTTTTGGTAGCCTCCGAATCTTCAGGGGAAATCAAGAAGTTAATGGGCTCCTTTTGAAAGCTATCGGCTCATGAGACTGAGCTCATCTCTAGCAATGATATCTCTGTGAGAATCCCTCCTGCCACCTCCACCCACACTGCATTTTTGGTAAGCCCCTGATTTATTCACAAGCCCATGTCTAAATCACTACTCTGTCTGAAATCCTCTTTGACTCTGCTCTGAAACCAAGGTAGAAGTCATCCCTCTTCCCTTCCAGTCCCACCCAACTTTGTCTTACTCACTAGCATGACAATCCCATTTTGTGTTTCTGCATTTGGTCTAATAGACCTTTGGCTCCAGTACCAACTTTATTTTCTCCATGATCAGCACAGTGCTATCTGTGGCATTCGTTCAGCAAGTGGGAATTGAAATGTCGAAAGCTGTACTGCATTGAGTGGAGGCGTCTTGATCTGCACCGCGTCAGGTAGAGTTGAATGTGTGGAACAGAATGGAAGGAAAAACGGAATAAAATCAGACCGCCTAAGAAAGGGATTTAGTTCAGCTTCAGGAGAGGATTACTTTATACTTATGCACTTGGGCAGAGGGCAGTGGAGTTTGATTACTCCAGCAGTGAAACACTCAGATGACCAGAGAAAAATGGAAAGAATGGTTAAATATCATAGATGTGAATTAGTGCCTAACCTAATGTGATTCAGCATTGATAGCCTAAACTGATGACTGTATATAATTATATACGTTTTTACGCAGAAAAAAGCCTTTCAATGAAAACATGTATTGATTCTGTGCTTTGAGAAGTATGAATCTTGAAATATGGTTGGATTGGTGTCTTAATATTTGGCAGAGTTGGAAAGTGATGAGATATTTATATTAAAATGGGATAAGACCAGGCTTGGGAATTTAGCTCAGTGGGAGAGAACTTGCCTAGCAAGTGCAAGGCCCTGAGTTCGATCCCCAGCACCTACTCCAAAATGGGAACAGAACATATTTTAAAAAATCACAGGAAGTTGTTTAGAAAGAAGGAATACCCAAGACTATCAAGACTATGTGTTACATCAATAATATGGCAGAAAAGCCAGGCGTGCAGGCACACACCCATAATCCCAGCAGTGTGGGAGATTGAGGCAAAGAATTACAACTTTGAGCTCAGCCTAGGTAATTTAGCTATTTAGAAAGACCCCATCTTTATATTACTATTTTAGAAAAGGAATGGGGATATAGCTTAATGCAAAGGCCCTGGTTTTATTTCTTAGGAAGGAAAAAAGACAAGAAAGATAAAGTGGTAAGGTAAGGAGCATCTTTGAATTCTTACTACACCAAGCATTCTTGCCAATACATTCAACACATAAATCCACTATTCCTTCCAACAATGCAGAGATTTCATAGGTGAAAAAATTGAGACTTACGAGGGTTAGGATATTTGTGCTGAATTATGCATCTGACAATTTAGACACAGCTATGTTCAATTTTGAAACACATGTCTGAATCAAGAACCCCGATATGAGCATTGATATCTTTCCATCATATTGTTATAGGGACAGCTGTATGTGTTTTTTGTCCAGTTTGCAGACACTTGGATCTCTGGTTCAGGTCTCTTTGCTCTTGCTACTTTTTCACACTTTTTTTTTTTTTTTTTTTTTTTTTTTTTTTTTTTTTTTTTTTTTTTTTTTTTTTTTTTTTTTTTTTTTTTTTTTTTTTTGGTGCTGGGAATCGAACTCAGGTCTTTATGCTTGCAAAGCAAGCACTCTAACCACTGAGCTAAATCCCCAGCCCTTTTTCACACTTTTTTTTTTTTTTGGTCTTGCTACTTTTTGAAGTTATTAGTTTGCTTATATATCTGTCCAGTACATGGGGATTATTATTTTTTTTAAATATTGTGGATTCAAGCCTCAGCCTTCACGCCAGCACATTTGGTATTTTTCATTTTAAACAGGGTCTCTCTAAATTGTTAAGTTTATGAGACTGGACTGGAATTTGAGATCCTCTTGTCTTGGCCCCTCCGGAGATCTAGGATTACAGGTATGTGCCACCACACCTGGCTTTGAATGAATTATTAATTATGGTCATAAGACTTCCAGGCAGCTGTAGAAAACAGCTGATGAATCTAATCAACATCCCCAAACCTCCTCTCCAACGATGTAAAATTACATCTACGAAAATTTAAAGCAAAACCACATTTTCAAAATCCCTCAAAGAGAGAAAAAATAAACAGCAAACTAATTTCATATAACAGATAAAAAATAAAGTACTACAGAAATCTCATCTGCCCACAGTCTTCAGTCTGTCTGTTATGTGACCCACAAGCACAGGCCTAGAAAAAGCCCAAGGAGGTCAGGACAGGAACACCAGCAAAGGGGGCTGACGTGAGCTGATGCAGCCCACGTGTTCTACAGACTATGTGTTTGTGCCCCCACCCCACCAACTCAGGTGTCGAAGCCCTAATTAAGAGTGATCCTAAGAAACAGAAAGTAAGGCCTTTGGAAAATAATTAGTTTAAATGTGGTCTCGAATGTGAAACCTCAATGATAGGATTAGTGTTATTATAACAAGGGACAACAGAAAGATAATTTCACCTCTCTCTGACACATACAGAAGAAGTCTGCACCAGGACTCAACCATGCTGGGTCCCTGACCTTGGATTTCGCAGGATCCAGAATTTTCAGAAATAAATATATGCCGTTTAAGCTGCTCACTCTCTGGTGTTCTGCTGTAGCCGCATGAAGTAACTAAAGCAACCTGTAATTCCACTCTAAACCTTGGAGAAAAAAAAAAAAAAACCTAGACAAATAGACCAAGAACTATACAGAAGAGATTTCAAACCATAATTGCATTAAAGAGTAAGATAGCAAAATATACATAACACAAGTACCTGTCATTACAAAGCGAGAAATGCAGGAGGTACAGAAGATACATACAGACTAGCAGATCAAGAAGAGGTGAGCAAGAGTGTGGCTCTCTTCAATAAATACACGATCTACACTAAAAGCAAGTGAAGTTTTGAAATCCACAATGATCACATCAAAAGATTAAGTGAAGATCTGACTTCCTTTTAAAACTCCGACTCACTAGAATCACTGTAGATATTCCAATATGTTTTATTGATGAAAACAGAAGTTTGTCCCATAAATTTTAGCTTTCTAATGTAATTTTTAAAAAATTGCACTAAAATATTATTTATCTTGATTCCTAGGTTTTCAGTGCTGCCTTAAACTTTAGCACTAACACAAAATTTGTTTTATATATAGATGTTCCCCTCAAAGTCTCATGCACTCATAGATGGGGCTTTTGGAAGTGGTTGGATCATGAGCATGTGATACTGGATTAGTCCATTGATTGGTTTAGTATAGTTGTAGGCATGGTTAATGGGAAGCCCCGAGCTGGCTGTAGGTGACACTAGCCAATAGGCTTGTAGTCTGGATGGAATAAAAAGGGAAAGCAACACTCCTTACTAGTTGCCTCCTGCCTTCCACACTATGGACTGTTTCTCATCTGCTATGCCACTCCGCTTTGGAACTGGCTGATTACTGACCAAAACATCTACAAACTGTGAGCTAAAATAGAACTTCCCTCCTTTAACTTGTGGGTTTTGGGTATTTTGCCCCAGCAAAGAGAAAATAACATAGATAATTAGTATCTGTCCTCTCTTTTACATCCCAGTGTTGCTAGTCAGAGGCTTTAGTGCTCCAGTCTCAATATGAAACAGATAAAATTGCCAGAAAATAAACTAAAAGACAAAAAGTTACTAAGGAGCCACTCTATGAAAAAGTACCAGTTGATTTCACTGGAGAACGTTATCAATTTGTTTCAAAGTGTAGATATTCTCAGTGTTCAGTTGGAAATGAAGGAATACAACTCAATTCCTTATCTGAGAGAAAACTAATATTACTTAAGAATAACACAATGCAAAGAACACTATAAACCAATATTAATATTAATATTAATTTTAAAATTCCAAATTAGCAAACACTGTCAATGACATATTAATAATAATAAACAATAACATTAATATACTACAAAAATGTAAGATTCATGCCAAGGATACAAATTTGGCTTAGCATTGCAGAGTTCTGGTCTACAGAACTATGAGAAAATAAATTTATGTTGTTTTCATTTGCCAGGTGAGTGACTTGTTTCTGAAGTCCGCAACAACTAAGCCAGCGTACCTATCCATATTCGCCAGCTCTGTGTGCGGCCAGGGCCTACATACAACCTCCTCGTACTACAGTGTGTATGCCTGGCAACAACAAATTTGGGTTCTTTAAGCACCATTCCCAGTGACAGGAACTAGAACTTCTTGGAGAAATGACCAATTTCAGGGCCAAGGCAGAGAACATAGAGACGAGTCTGGAGTACTTCATGGCACTGGAAATTACAGAAGTACTCAAAAGAGATGAGGGCTTGCTAAGTGAAAACAGGCCCAGTCTGAGGGAGGTCCCAACAGGCAAACCTGGAGCAACTTGAGGAACAATATAAATAGCAGTAGGATTAGAGTTTGAACCAAAGACTAAGCGTAAAATCAATAATAAAGAAGTAGGAGAGAAAGGATAGTTCTTCCTCATAGTAAAATTCTAATTAATAAACAGGGAAGAAACGAGGCATTACGAAACCACTACTAGGCACCTGCCAGCCACAGCAGTAACTGTCAGAGATGAGTTCCACCACAGGGACTGAACTCAGTGGATTAAAGCTTGAGGAGTAATTTGCAGAGCTTTAAAGTCACTTCCTCAAGTGTATTAGCGGAAAAGCCAGCACACAATATAGTTATGCAAAAGGATTGATGAAGAAGGCTTACAGTGGGATCAAAAGAGTGAGTCCCAATGGCCACCTGAAAGATCAAAGGCCGAAGAATCCAAAATGACCCTCGACTTGCTGGAGAGGTAGAAAATCCAGTCCCAGTCGGAGGCTGAAGGCCTGGAAACTCACTGCAGAGTCAACAGTGTGACTCTGTTAAAAGGCCAAAGAGTGTGCTGGAAGACTGAAGAGACTAGGAACCAACCTCCAAAACCAACGAGAAACACCAGAGCACCTCCAAAAACGAAAGTTGCCTTTTTATTTCCTTTTCCATCTGCCAAACCTACAATCCTATTGGTTGGTACCACACACTTCCAGGGTGCGTCTTCCCCACTCAGGTTTCTGACCTGCAGGTCAATTCTATACAGACACACCCAGAACTTTACTAATCTTCTAGGTGGTCCTTACTCAAGTCAAGTCGACATGTCACAATTAACAATGACACCAAGTTACTTATTTGCAACAAATAAGCAGGCCTTTAAGTTTAGAGTGGAATAAATGAACAGAAACAGTCATTCCCAAATAGTCAAAGTCAACATCACTAGTAACAAACATGCAAACATCATGAATCCCATATTATACAGCAAGAATAACAGCACACTGGGCATATATTCTGTGATATTCTGCTGAAGCAGTGTAATGTCAGCCCAATGGTTGGAAAATAATGAGCAAGTATATATCAGGAAAAAGTAAAAAAGATATTACATATTTCAGTCATGCAGCAGGAAATCCATTTAAATTTCTTCATTGCGGTAAATAGGGAGGGAGGGAGCAGAGGGGAGGGGCGGGGGAGAGGGGAGAGAACCAAGATGCACCATGTATAGGTACAGAATAAATGTAATGAATGTGACCATTGTATGTAGAATGTACCAATACATGTTCTTGGTTTAAAATAAAATAAATAAATAAATAAATAAATTTCTTCAAATTGAAGAACACCTAAAAAATAACTGGTAAATCAACTTTAAAAGGTTAAAGGTCATGAAAGATAGGGAAAGATGGAGGGGCTCTTACCGAATGCACGAGATAAAGATGCAGCAACCACTAATCACAAAGTGAAATCCTGGTCAGCGTCTTGAACCAGAAAGGTGAACATGAGAAGAAAAAGTGATGAGATTCAAAATTACTCATCAGCGTAGTTAATTTGGTCATACTAATGCTAGTGTCCTCATTCTGAAAATTTCACTATGGGGATGGAAGATGTTAGCACTGGCAGAAGATGAGTGAAAGAAAACCACCTTTTCTGCAGCTTTACTTCTAAGTTTTAACTGAACTCAAAACAAAAAGTTAAAAAGTGACTGAACATACAAAAGAGAAATGATACAGTTCACTCCAGAGTTGATTTAAGAATACACCTAAAAATGCTACCAATAATTCAGGAAGGTGACAATCTCCTCCCTTCCTTCTCCCCCTGTTTTCTTCCTTCTGTTCTTCCTTCCTTCCTCCTTCCTCCCTCCCTTCCTTCGTTTCCTTCCATTTCCTCCTTCATTTGTTCTTCCCTCCTCCTCTTTCTTCTTCTCCTTTCTCTCTTTCTCTCCTCTCCCTCTCTTGCTTTTCCTCTCTCTTTCTCTTTCTGCCTTTTTTCATGCTAGATTAGCAAAAACTTCCCCTAGCAGAATGTTTGTACAATTCTCTGACCTTGTGCTTTCAGGATGCTGCCAAAAACCTCTTTATTAGAAGGAACCAGAAACAACTCTTTGATTAAAACAAGCCCAGGAGCAATTTGTTTCCATGTTTCCACTTGACAAACAGTCTTTTCCTGTGGAGCAGGTTGAGTTCCACTTCAGAACTGATGGAGGCAACTGTATTCAATAGCAGAGGAAAAGAAGGAAAAACGTAAGAATTGAGAGAGATTTGGGATGAGGAGAGGTTTTATAAGAAAGGAAGGAAACATAAAAGCTGATGATTTCTTCTTTCAGAAAGCACTTTTCTTTTCCGCAATGTTTGCTTACCACAAAATGAGCAATTCACAATCATCACCGATTTGTTTCTCTTTTAGAGAGGAGAGGAGAGGTCTTGAAAATGCAGAATCTCTGTAATACGTTATCACTAATTGTTTTGATACCCTTAATTTATAAAATCTAGGACAATATCTACTATTCCTCCTATATATTGGTGTTTTAATGCCTTGTGGGAAATGAGGGCAAAAACTGAAGTCAATTCCCTATTTATTCTTACTACTTGTAAAATTTTCCAGCCAATTTATGGTCACCACCACCACCACCATAAAAAATGCTATCTATGTCATTACCTCACTGCCCGCTCTGCTCTAACCACAATCAGATAAGCACAGCAAAGCCATGATCGCTGAAAAAGGGGTGGGGAAAATGTTTTGTGTCTTGAAGGGGAAAAAGAAGAGTTTCTTGCCAAATGGAATACTAAGTAAGCAGTAATCTATCGTATCATGTAATTACAGTGTAACGTAAGGCATTTCTCATGGAAGCACACAGACCAGAGAAAGGGATTAATGGAAAATTATTTCAAGGCCATTTGCTACACAGTATGGGGAAAGCATTGTGCGGACAACTGAACACCTCATGCCCTTAGACAAATTATGATTTTCAAATTATTTTCCCCTCTAAAATAAGGAAGTTTAATTATTTAACTAAATGTTGCCCCAGCCTAAAAATCTGTGCAATTTCAGTAAGTCTTTTGAATTTGACTCCATTTTTATTGATAAATTTATTCATGTACCCAATGCCTTCAGAAGTTTTTCTTATGTCTATGATTCAGTTCATATATTTTTCTTTATCTAATCATCATATCGTAATGGAGAAATGCTATTTTTAAATACATGTCTACCGAGTACATATATAGTACATTTAACTGAGCATTCTGAAGTGTACAAATTATATATTTAGGGCTTTATTCTTAAAGATCAGAAATCACAGTTCACAGTAAGTTTTGTCAGGAAAGAAAGATTAACAGAAAAAGCTGATATTCATAAATCATCTCTAATCTGGGTCTAGAACCTACCATATACAGGAGGCACACGCTAAATTACTGCAATTAACTTTATTTTGCAAACTGGTGGACACTTTTTCAGTCTCCATTTTAACCCAAGTACTTTGACTTGAAAATAATAATGCTTAATAGACCTAGTCTCCTGGCCCTTTTCCTGTGATTAATTCTCTATCCTACTGACTCACAATTCCCCGGGCTTCTGTCTCTGACCCACACATATTCTTCACTGAGTGCTCTTTTCCAGATTCATGCTTGGGGTGTAGTTTCATCATGTAGGCTGAGACGACAGACATGGAGGTAACTGACATTTCCAGAGAGAAAGGGGCTCGTACACCAGGAAGGCAGCAGGAGGAAGCACCACGTGTGGCCAGGAGACAGAAGCAGAAGTGAGGGGAGAGCCGTGGCCAGAGTGCTTACTGGGGTCTCCACAAAGAGGTCAGAGCTGGGCAGGGATGGGAGGTTTACAGAATTCTGGAAACCTCTCGGCATAGCAGCCCTCTCCAGCTGTTTGATAGCTGGCCTTGGGTAGATTTAGGGCAGAGAAAGAAACATTGGCTTGGCATGTGAGAGCTTGCTAAAGAAGTAGTTCAGCACATGGGCTCTAGACCTCAGATGTGGACAACTTTGCTTGTAGTTTGGGCCTGTAATTAAGGGATGCCAAACAGAAAAATACACAGTCAAAAAAAAAAAGACAATTATGACAGTATTGCCAACGGATCTACTTTGATTTTTTATATTTTTGTAAAACAGATACATCTTTTAAACCTATTTCTCTGGATAGTCTGCAAACTGCTTATGTGTGTATGTGTGTGCACACGTGTGTGTGTGTGTGTGCGTGTGTGTGTTAGACATCGCTCTTTCTAAGAATGTAAATGAAAGCCACAATGTGAAGATATTCAAAGCTGAAGATATCGTCCCTGCCCTGAAAACATGAAGTTTGTCTTCTGTTCTCCACTTTGGTTGTTGCCATCATTATACCTTCAGTCATCTGAAACGAGAATCTGAATTTCACTGTTGCTTTTTTATTGACTGAATCTGTACATGACATGCAATTCAGAATCCTTAATTCATCAGCCTACCTGTGACTGTATATCCTTGTGAAAAGTGTCTTTCTTGGTTATCACTGTTAATGTCTCCTCATGGTCTCCAGGGTGCAGTCCAAGCTACTAGCATAGTAGTCACAAGCTTGGTGCTAACATATGCAATTATTCTTCCAAGTCTTATTTTCAACTAACTTTTCCATGGACTTTGTGCTCCACAGTAAATTACTTGTGATCCCTTTAAAAAGTATGTTGTTTAACTCCTCTCTGCTATTGCAATTTCTGTTCATCTTGTTTGAAGTGTTCGCTACTCACACGCATCAGTTTGCCAAGTTCTTTTTATTTAAATACCCTTCAGTACAAGCTCAGGCATTAATCCTTTTGAGAACCTTTCCTAACCCACCAGTTTCCTCTCTACTACTTCGTTGCTTTGTGCTTCCTGGTTGCACATCTGCTAGTGTGTGCTAAACATTCTGTTCCTTTTTGTTTTACTTCCTTTATCCCCTTAACTGAAGTTTCTTGAGGAAGATGACTGTGTTATGCAACTGGATCTTACTGACTTCCGTTCATAGCCTCAGACCCTAGCAGACTGTCAAGGAATATTTCCTGCGCAAAAGTGAACTGAATTTGGAAATTTCATAACTGTCTTTGGACTGGAGAGCAACAGTGAAAGTCATGGTGCTATTTTGCTCCCCATAGAGAAGAACGTTTTCCTAGAAGTTATTGTTACCAGTAAAGTAAAAATATTTTCTCATCGTATATGATATCAATGTTTTGTTTCATTTTTGTCTCTAATATTAGGCTGAAGTGGGGCTGTGTACAGATTCGCTGGAGCAAGGAACTATCTGGCAATTAATGAGTAGTGCAGATTATGTACCTACAATCCCTAAACATCTCCTTCTTGGCGAATACACAGAAAGTGGAAAATTGCTGCGAGGAGTATGGGCAAATAACTCAAAGAATTGATGAGCAGGATGTTATGATAGACTGTAAAATCCTCTCTGGACATAATTTCTATGACTGAAGAATTCCCTTTAGAAAAACAAGAAAATTTTTTCCATATAAACGGTAATTGTGTTTGAAATTTTGGAACAAATCCCACAACTTATTTATTAATTTATTTGGTCTATTCAATAATGTATTTTAAACTATAAACATTAGTTTATAGGATCTTTTTTGGATTGTAACTAGATTTTCATTTTATCTTAAGCTACATACTAGGTAGCCAAGTCAAATATTCTTGCTAGCAATAAATTCCTTGGTCTAGTATTCCAACTCTTGCCTTTCTTACTCTGTTAGGTAATTTTTCATCTTTGCAAGCTGGCAAGGACTCAAAAGACTCACTGTAGGGAGCAATGTGATTTTAAAATGTATATAAGATGAAATCAAGACAGATATGCTAGTATAAAATAATAAAAATATGGCTGAAGTGTTGTACTAGTAAGAGCTTCTTAATATTACACAAGGAACATGACGGTAAATCATGTTTCTTAAGATTTTAACTCCATTATATTTTGAAAATGAAAGAATCAAGGTCCAGAATATGTGCAATACTCTAAAGGAATGGAGGAAAAATATTTCCAAATGTTATTTGAAAATATTTTCATTTCACATCATTTTGATTTGGGAGTAAGGTGATCTTACGACAATTAAGATGCTATTTAAAATGTATCTATTTTACTAAAAATTTAAGTACATTTAGAGTTATTTTTAAATTCTTAATTGATTTCATAAGAGTAAGAATATCAAATGTTCAAGGGTACAGCTATGCAAAGATCTTTATTCTTCATAGTTATAGGGAAAATTCCCTAAATACTAGTGCAATGAAACAAACAGGCAAATAATATTATATTTATCAATTAATTTCTGTAACTTACAAAGTTAAAAACAGGCCAGTGTAGTTAAAATTTTGAAAATAAATAACCTATTTCTCTTTCATTTCCTGTTGCCTTTTATTTTGCAGATGAGTGAATCCAGGTACCTTTGACACAGTAATTAGGGTCACATAATAAATAAATTTATGAAAACTTTTAGTGGGATATAAAAGATGTGCAAAATACCATTTATGTAACATTCTTACACAATATTTAACCTGAAATTTTAGAAACAGGCCAATTCACAACTTTCTATAATTAGACAATACATAGCAAAATAGGTAAGAGTTTCAAATACTTGTACCTCTTGACCAACTATTTTGACTTTTCAGAATCATTTGCAGGGCACAAATTTAAATACCAAGATAATTACACTGTTACTACTAATAATAAAAGATTTAAAACCTAAATGTGAAACTATAGAGGAAAGGATGTGTGTTTTGCACTGATTGAAAAGCACAAAGCTATTCTGAAAACATATTTTAAGGAATATTTAATAATTGGGTAAGATGAGGAAACATTCTTGCTGTAATATTCTGTGAACAAAGCGCCATATAAAGGTGTATTTGCATAATTAATCTAACTCAGTGTGTGAGAAGAAAAGCATTATAAAAAATGGACCAAAGTAAAAAATGGTAGTATCTTAATAGAGTAGGACATGCCCTTCTTACCTTTCAGGAATTTAAGAAAATTTTCTTTTCCAAATTCATGTAATTTTTGCAAGCAAGACTGTTTTTTGGTTCAAAATTTCAGTACTAATATGTAAACCAACTGGAATATTCATTGTAAATAAAGGATATGAATGGAAAAAAATTAATAATATTCCCTAGAATTCATGATCCCTGTTTTTATTATGTGTTTTATAGTCTATGTTAAGGATCTTGAATGTGATCAAAATACACATATTCTTAATTGTTTGTATGTGGTTCCATTTTTGAGTCTGACTGAACTTGCTACCAATTGGTGATATTACATAAGGCCTCATCTTTAAATCTTGAAGCTTGTAATAGGCCACAATTAATTTAACAATATGAAAACTATGAGTGATAAATAAAAAGAATACTACAAAACATATTATAGTGATTAATAAGAAAAAATGCTCAGAAATAAGAAAAAGGCTATTAGCCACCTTGTACCTATTTAGATGGCTACTATCAGGAAAGAAAAAGGAAGGAAGGAAGGAAGGGAGAAAGGTGGGGAGGGAGGGAAGGAAGGAAAAGAAAGAAAAAAGAAAGAAGAAAGGCTATTTTGGGTGACTATATTGGGAAATTGAAACTATTATGCACTGTTCGTGGGGAGATAAAATGGTACAGCTTTTACTAGTATTGTACACCTTTAATCCCCGCACTCAGGAGGCTGATGTAGGAGAACCACTGCATGGTTAAGGTCAGGCTGGGCTACATAATGAGTTCAAACCCTGTTTGAACATAGCAAGACTCTGTCTCAAGACAGCAATGACAACAAAATGTATTGTGATTTTAGAAAAAAATTGAAATATAATTACTATATGATTTAACAATTTCATATCTGGATATAGACTCAAAAACATGAAAAGTAGGGTTTTGAAGAGATATTTATGCATATATACATGGGATTATTCACAATTGCCAAAAGATGGAAATCAACCCAAGCTAAATGCATAAGTAAAAGGTGGTATACACATGCAAAGAAATATTTTTGATGCTTCAAAAGGAAGAAATTCTGAATGATACTCAAACATGAATGAATTGTAAGGACATTATCCTAAGTGAAATAAGCCAGTCACGAGAGGACAAATACCTACAGCATTATACCTAAAGCAGTCAAACTTAAACAGACGGAAAATATCATGGAATTTTGAGGGTCCAAGGAAGAAGGAGCAATAAGTCATTTAAAAGGTATGGAACTTCAGTTTTGTAAAATGGAAGAATTCTGTGCAGAGATGGTAGCATCACCCATACGACAACATCGAAATATTTAATGACAATGAACTGTAGAGTTAAACAGAGTTAAGATAGTAAATGTCATGCTACATGTATTTTCCATAATTGAAACTTAAAGAGAAAAAGAAATAAGCTATAAAAATAAACAAAAAGCAAAGACCTTGAGTAACTACAGTTAGGAGCTACCAGATATAGTATTAGTATCTACTCACATTTTTTAAAAATGCTATTTTTCCTGACACATTAGAATCTTAGTAAATAAGACAATGATTTTTAAAATAAAGAAGGCTAAGTACATTCTAGATATGATTGACTTATTTGGAGAAACAGCACATATTGATGAAAGGAACTGTGTGTCTAAGGATAAGAGGCTTTAAAATAAAAGTAAGAAATTTCATGTTGTCCCTCACAAATGTTTTACAATGGTATTTAAGAGCTCAGAAGCTACTACATAGTGTTTTTTTTTTTCCTTATGTTCAAAGGAAGTATACAAAACTAAGGTTAAAGAATGATCTTGACAACCTCCAATTTCTTTAGTAAAGTGTTTGGCCGTGGTGCATCTTTAACACAATATAGTGGAAAGAGAATATACAAACTCTTGAAAAAAAAGACGGAACTGTCTTTAAATTTCACTGAACTGCTTACTAACAAGAAGAACTTGGGCATATGGCTTATGTTCTCTCAGTCTCAAATTTTTTGCTTATAAAATGAGGGTAATAAAACAGGTTTACTGCATAATTAAGAGCATTCAAAGCACATTTAAATTGCATAGTTCCTTGCATAGTAAAGGTAGCTGGTTTTGTAAACATGCTTCAGTTTAGCTAAAAACTAAACACCGAAAGTTTCAAAATCACCCAGAGAATGGTATTGATCATTTATTTGAATATTTATAAAATTGAGGCAAAGAGGATCCGTGATCCAGAGGTCACTGGAATTTTCCTGTGAGTAACGTAACAAGATATCCAGTTAGTGCTCTTAGAAGACAATGCAGATGATTGAGTGGATAAAGAGTAACTTCAAATGTAGCTCCCAGAGTAAATAGATGTCTTATTTTTGTTGCCTGTTTTAACCATGTTCTATTTCTTCGGTGAAAAGTAAGAACTACATTAAGTGCTTACTAGGTATCTATCTTATATTCGGAAATCCATTTATTTATGGAAGAAAATGCAAATGTTATTTGAAGAATACACTGCCTATCAACCCATGCAAATCACATCCCCAAATGGATGTTTTTGTGTGCCATTTAGAGGGCAGCATAGTAAAGTAGAAAGAGCTGTGGAGTTTTGAGCTGCTAGGATTGAAATCACAAATTAATCTCTGTGAACCTCCATTTCTTTATGGGTGAAATAAGAACTTAAGCACAATAAATTTCAACTTTCCCCAGCACCAATGAACATTTAGCCTATCTCTTTACACTGATCAACTCTGATATCTATTTTCAGGGTGCTCTCTGCTCCATTCTCTGATAGGTTTTGCAGATGAAATAATGTGGTTAAAAAAATTAGTAGGTAAAGAAACTGTACTATAGAATACCTTTCTTTCAGCGTACAATTACATGATCCAAACAGTATTAAGAAAAAAATTTACCAAGAATGTATCTTCGGATACCAATTTAGAATCTCCAAACTGTGGTGGCTGTGTCCATGGCTACAAGAAGAGAATGTGTTTGTGACTACACACACACTTTACCTCTCAACCTTGCCCCATCTCACTCAAAATCCAAGATGAATGCAGAGAAAGAATACAAGTGGGCAACATTTTGAGAGTTCATACACACTGGGCAACTAGAAAAGAGGTTGTCAGAGGAGTATGATTACAACAGTTTTAGGCAGTGTTCTGGTAAAACCGCTTCTATTAGAAACCACTCTATGACTTTCTCAAGGTCAAAGGACTCAGGGTCTTCTAGAGCATGGTGCCAAAGAAAGGGAAAATTGAATATCAAAAAACTTTAAGAAAGTGAGTAGGCAGTGATGCACTCCACTTAAAATACATCAAATAAAAAAAAATTCGAATCCATCTTCAAGGGCTCTTCACCTCAATTAACCAAAAGCAATGCCTATCTCTAGAACTATATATAGTTCAAAGAAGAAGATAAGAGTATTCCTTCTAAGGATAAATTGGCACACACAAGAGTCATCCAGACAATATCAAAGTAATTAATTCTGCTCACATTAAGTATAATATACTGGAGTGGAAGTTATGGTAATCGTAAAGGTAATTGTAAGAAGGTACCATTTTGAAGTACTTACGAACATAATAAGGATTAAATTAGGGCACACACTGCCAAGATGAAAGAACATGATGTGGAAATAAATCAAAGGAATCGAAGACAAACCCCAGCAGTGTTTTATGTTCTAGAAGAAATTTAATAATAAAAATTCAACATGAGTTTCACAATGAAATGATAAAATTTCAGAGTGGGAATTTTTAAAGCAACAAATAGAGGAATAGAACCATATCCTAGGAATTGAATATTTTGGCCATTATGATCTCCTGCTTTGTGTGTGGTGACCCTTCCAAGATTCTAATCCCAACTGCTTCTCTTACTAACCATGAACTTGGGCAAAGAACATATCTCTGGTGCTTCAGTTCCTCTTCTGTGACATGTGAATAAACATATTGCCTTCTACATTTGGTCTTCTGTGTTAAGTAAGACAGCTACTTTAAATAAATTATACACAGCAGGGAAAAAAACAGACTCAGCTGAAAATCAACTTAGGAGAATTTTGAAAAATTTGAAATTATTCCAGTTAATGTGAAGGAAAGAGAAAATTAATAACTTAAAAAGGTACAATTTAGGGCTAATAGATTTTATATATTTTAGCCACATTCAAAAAATTCACTACATCTATAATATTTCATGTAAACACCTAAGAAGAATGAGAACAGAGAATTATAAATATTAATATTAATAATCACTGGAAACTGGCCCACATAGTGATAAGCAATAAATATCAAAACATATCAAAAAATCTAATTTGTACTCTTCAGTTATCAAATCTCAAACACTTAGGAAATCCAAGGGCTCTAATGCGTCCCAATAGTCTAGTGTCAGACACATCTTCCAGCAAGACACTGGAAGAGGACACTTTAAGACATTCAGTTAACCCTGTAAAATAGAAATAAAGATTCCAACTTTAGGTTCATCAAAGAATAACCTAACAAATTACCCTATATAAACTCAAGTATGACAAATAAAGCTGAATGATGACAAGCCCAACTAAACACACAATATTTCTAATTAACCTTTTACAGCCCTCACACATATGGAACTTAACTATGAATTTCAGAACTGAAGGTGTCCAGACTTCTAAAGAAAGCTTCTCATATAAAAGATGAAAGATCAAACAGAGGAAAAAGTGGTTTGTAGAAATAAGACATAAAAAAGGAGAATCAAAATTTTTTAAAAATATGTCACTTGAGAGATAGAATGAGTAGCTGCATTCATCAAACAAGAACAGAATTAAATACAACAGAAATCATATGAGTAAAGCTTTAGAAATTTAAACACAACAGGAGCTGTTTTAAAACACCAGTCAATGATAGAAGCAATAGAAAATAAGACTGAGGAACTCTCCCTAAAATAAAACAAAAGGAGAAGAGAAGATAAGACATGAGGAAACTAGGTCACTACTCCAGAAGTTCAAAAATCTCAACACTAGCATTACTTGAAAGAGAACACAGAGAAAGAAGGAGAAATCATTCAAGAACTTTTAATAGTACATGACTGTGAAATTTAGAATGTTAAGCATAAAGAAAGTAGTTTCCATAAATTTTTTAATAAATTCCATAATGTACTAATGATCAACAATTAGAGGAATTGGATTTTACCAGTAAGAAAAAATGATAACTATCTGAAAGAATTTTTCAGGATGATATTTTCTATCACACTGAAGGAGTAAACCAAAAACTAGTATAAAATAAAACAACAACGAATCAAAATAAAACAACAAAAAATCAAAATAAAATAAAACAACAACAAAACTCAGAAATCTTACCAAAAAAAATAGAGGGGGCCAGGGATTTAGCTCAGTGGTTACAGTGCTTGCTTAGTAAGCATAAGGCCCTGAGTTCAATCCCTGGCACCAAAAAAAAAAGAAAAAAAAATAGAGGGAAGGCATATCCAGTCAATGATCAAGGGGAGACCTACAATATCTTTGCTGTACAGGACATCAGTTTAAAGCATCATGATACTTTCTGTTTATTATGCAATCTTTCTTAAGTACTACGGAATGAGCTTGGACAAAAATTGGAAATAAACCAATAAAATCTAGAGTAAAAGCATCATTAATTATGAACCTGACACAGAAAACTTACCAAAGGATGAGAGCAAAAGATGTCACAAGATGATTCAGTACAGTAGTTAAGGAGAGCAACTGGCCCAAACAAAAGGACAATTGATTGTTCCAGTGAAGATATTTTTAAGAAAAATATAAAAGTTTAGCTAATGTGATTAATATTGTGGTAAGTTATGTGGAGAGACTAAGTGGTCAGAAAATACACAGCAATGTGGAATATTGGAAGAAAATTGTACAGTATCTACCATGCAACTGATCCAGGAATACTAATCACTCTAACTAACTGAAAAAAAAGCAGTAAGCAAAGCTTCTAAAATGAGAACAACTTGAGGAATATAGCCTCAAGGGTCTGTAAGACCCTTGCAGACAGGTGGGAAAAAGATGATGCGATGCATTCAAGCAGTATGTTAGTAAAAACTAAAATTTACAGGAATTAAGAAGTTTTTGAGGAACATAATTCAACCCTTTATATTATCAGAAATAGATAAGTATAAGAATTACAATGATTGAATGGAAAGTAAACCTCATGAATATAAAAAAAATCATTTGAAAATACTATGTATGAGAGCTTTCTTATCTCCATCATTTAATACTGTTCAGTTTCTACTAATTGAAAATGAAATATGCAGTTTTAAAAATAACGTGATATAAATTCTTAATCATTTTTATGATGTTTTAATTTTAGAAAGATTTGACAGAAATAGTGTATCTTATGGCTAAAGGGTGAACATTTTTCTGGAATTTGTACATTTCAGTCCTTTAACTTCTTTTTCTTTGGTTAAACACAAGTAAACTGAAACACATAATTTTTAGTTCTTAAAAGGCCACATAGTATAATTTGTATATGCATGTTGATATTTATGTATCTACCCACCAGAGTAGGCAGTATAATGGTTAATCCCGATTGCCAACTTGATTGGTTTGAAGGATCCCTGGAAGGTTAGTAGTGCACACTTCTGAGTATTTATGTCTGGGCTGTGAGGGTGTGACCTAGAAGACTGTATCAGGTCCCTAACCCCTTCCTCTCTGAAATCCTCTTTCCCTGTCTCTATGCTTTGATGATTTTATGAGTTGAGCAGCTTTCTTCTACCATGTCCCTCCCCCATGATGTTTGCACCTTGGAGCTAGGTTACCACGAACTGAAACCTCAAAAACCATGAGTCAAAATAGACCTCTTCTCCTTTAAAATGTGTTGTCAGGTATTTTGCCCTGCCAGTAGGAAAAACTGACCAATACAGGTAACAAAGCTCTCTTTCTAGAATTATGTATTAACAGTGGTTACCTCTAGATATGTGGGAGTCATTTATTACTTCCTTCATTACATTTTTATGTATTGTTTAATACAGGGATCATGGATCACTGTCATAAAAAATCAAGTCACTGTGTGTAAATTTTATTTTAAAGTCTGTTATGCTTGGGATCCATAATATCCACATAACAGCATTAAAGCCTTGGTTGTCCATGGGCTTTGTGGGAGTGACTGGAGAATGAGGGCTCTGACTTCATCAGTGGATAGAATCCTGATGGGGTTGCATGGTGAAGGTAATACTGGGTGGTGATGGAAACAGGATGTGGGGCCTGGTTGAAGGGAGTGGAGTATGGATACATGACTTGGGGATGTAGCTGGTCTCCGCTCCTTCCTCTCCAACTCTCTCATTCTCTTTGCTTCCGAGTTGCCAAGACAAACTTTCCTCCACCACCCACTTCTTGCATGATATGCTGGCCTTACCCCAGACTTAAAAGCAATGGAGCCAGCTGACCACAAACTGAAACCTCTAAAACTGTGAGCCAAAATAATTTCTTTTTCCTTTAAGTTCAGCTGCAAGGTATTTTTATCACAGCAACAAAAAGCTAACACAATGTCTACACATGCAGAATATAGGTTGAAAATAAGCTCTTACAACTAAAGGACACAGAAATCTGTCATGCCTCTACTCCAGAACAGAGATGAAAGTGTTTAGTACAATGAAGGCTGAATAAGGTAGAATGTCAATGAGACTGATTATTTTGGATAGGAAATCCCTGCAATGAGGTCGGATTTGAGAACAGCACCCAGAACTGGCTGGATTGTTAGCTTTCATTGCTGCCTGCTTCTCTGAAGTGTCCACTCTGCGCTATGGTTTGAAATATGCAGAGTTGGATGGAAGCGGATTTAATAGGTCCCCACTGACATCAGGCGCTGTCAGCACAAAACGTTTTCACCAGTGAGAGAGTATATTTTTGACCTTCTTTCTAGAGAGCAAAGTGTTTCTGGAATGGCAAAAGGGCACCTATTCTTGGGGAAACCCTGTCAATTACAGTCTTCCCATGACAGTACTCCAAACTTGTGAAATCCAAGCAAGTTTCTCTCCTTTATCCTGAGAAAGTGTGTCCATATGGTGGGGTCACCTTTGCCATGCAGAAAAGAGACAAAACTCCTCATTCCCATATGTTCTCTCAGAGAGAAAGAACATTGATCAACAGCCCTGAAATCCCTGCCTTCCCACTCAAATTGCTAAGTGATGGCAGAAGTGGGACAGAATGGCACACCCCTGAACAGAAATACAGACATGTGTCAGGCTGGACACTGCTTCTAATTATCAGTGCGCTAATAATGAGCTTATTTGCTTTGCCAAAGTTCTGTTGTACAGGACTATTGCTGTACTTCTCTTCCCTCCTCTGAAATATCACATTACTTAGAAAGCATCAGCCTGTTTTTCTTACAGGTAAGAGGTTCTCTAAATCCTCTCTACCATCAATGCTCTGCCTTCTTCCTATGTGCTACATTATTTTGGCCACTGTGGTTTAGACTCAGACCTCCTCCTCTCCTTCCAACTTTATGCCTGCTGATCAGGACACAGTACCAGTCTTTAAGTGTTTGAACTCTGCCATCTAACGTCTTGGATTTGAATCCCAACACCATCATTCACTAGTTGTGCAGCTTTTGTCCAGTGATATAATGTGTTTGTTTCCTCATCTGTAAAATGAAGCTAGTAACTGTACTCTCCACTCAGAATTGTTATGATGAAATTAGGTTATGTCTTAGACCATTAGTATTGTTACCACCATTTCACGATAATTCTGTGTGTCCTAGTTTAGTTTCCTGAAAAGGATCGCAAATGTTCTTGTCTCAAAACTATGTCTGGTGTCTATTATAATGATAAGCACTGAACAGACAGTAAATAAATGCTCCTTATTTTTATCACTATGCTGTACAAGTTACTGGACTGGAAATGAGAAAAATACCAAGGTCTATTTTTCCCCTAGACTTCCACTAAGAATCTGTGATTTTGAAAAAGTCACTGACCTTTCTAGGTTTCATGTACTCAGTGATGAAAATAAAGCAAATTTAAATTTGCAAGATTTGTATACATAGCAAGTCACTAGGGAGAACTACATGGGTGGGAGCTTGCATACAGAGACAAATGATGGAGAAAACTCCTTTGCTATCTACTTTGTCTACATTAAAAAGTGCATTGTTCTTTCTTTTTCTACATTCAGTTAGGAAAAAAAGTAAATACTCTCTACCTACTAAATACAAAAAAGAAAGAAAGAAAACCTACCTCCAAGAGTCAACTCTTTCTCACCAAGGAGAGCTGAGTGTTAAAAAATTTAACATATGTCAAAACACGTCTTGGAGACTGTCCAGGGCAGTCTGTAAAATGCTGTGAGCTTTCAGGCTCCAGGCAGCAGCTTCTAAAGCCGTGTGTTCTGCTTATGTGTATCTCATGCATTTTTTAAGACTTTGCTTTAAATGCAGGTTTATCAATAAAAATGCCACCAGAAAACAGCTTTGAAATTTTAATCTCTTCCTGAAATAAAAGGTTTCCTCAAGGCAGGTCTGGAATTGGTTTTGTCTGAATGCCATCCACTTTCATTAGACAAGGAATTTTCTTACAGCTGCTAAATTCTAATTTTGCAAGAAGTTTAAAAAAGGCACCTCTGTCCCTCTCATCATCAAAAGCAGCATAATTTAAGCCTTTATTGTGTCAGTCATGAATTGTCTCTCCTGTAAGCTCACAATGTCATAATATTCTTTTAGATTAATGAGGATCCCTACAATTACAGAGAAGAAACCATCATGGTGCATGGCAGAGCCTGCCTAATGGCAGAAATTACTGTGAATGCTAATGCAGTAGCCAAGAATTACAAGAGGAATTACTGCTGCCACCAAATCCAAAGGGTCTGCAACCGAAAGACGGACAGCTTTGCCATCGCTCAAAGTCATTCTGGATAAAATGTGAGCCACCACAGCAGGAGGAAACCTTTCTATTCCTTTTTACAGACGATAGGTAACACTGTAGACTGCTTAAGAGAGTAGCAAGGAGACTATTTTTTAAAAGAATTTAATGTTCAAAAGAATGCAATGCCTATACTAAATTGATTGCACATGCAGAAATGAGACTTGTTCATGATTCTTTTAAGTAAATTCAGTGGAGTTCCCTCGCCTCACAAACTTGGATGACTGTAGCGCTTGCCACAGTCATGGTATAGATCCTAGTGGAGTGTCCTTCTGGGTTCTCCCTGAGCCAGCTCAGACTCCATCCTTCTCCAGGCAAGAGTCCTTCTGAAAATGAGTATGGTTCCTTCGCTCCCTATTTCACACCCGCGGGCAAAGTGCAAATTCTCATGCAGAGTAACTGTGCACAAATCACCTCTGTAGCCCCACTTCTTCGGGGCACCCTGTGCCATTGACATTGTCAGACTTCAGGGCCTTTGTACATTTCTGCATGTTGTTCTGATATCTGCTAGCCCCTTTCCAACCTGGCAAAGCTCACTTACACCATTATTTTTGTAACTCTATTATTGATCCCAGTTTCCCTGACATAGCCACTTGTACAGTGCTTATTACACTGACTTTGTATGATTGGTATCTGTCAATTTTTTCCTATGGAAATACTCTGTCCAATGCAATACCTCCCAGATTTATGTAACTGTTTAAATTAAAATTATAATAAAATAAACACAAATATTCAGTTTTTCAGTCTCACTAGCCACATTTCAAGTACTTAATTAGTAACACAGGGCTAAAGGCTAGCAAATAAGACCAGGGATATACGAAGAAATTGCATTTTCATATAAAGTTCTATTGGAGAAGTTGCTTTTGAATGAGAAGTCAAGAGCTATTCTGTGTCTCTGTGTCGCTTGTGTCTGAAAACAGGAAAAAAAGCTATTTGAATTGGTCACATAGTGACTCCCAAATGAAATGTCAAGGTCCTAACTCAGTACTTATAAATATGTCCTTATAGGGAAAGAGGATCTTTGAAGATGTAATTAATTTAAAGATCTCAAAATGGGATGATTTTTCATTTAGAGGAGGTCCTTAATCCAAAGATCATGTCATTTTAAGCAAAAAGAGAAGAGACTTGAACCAGAAACAAAAGAGAAGCCATATTAAATGAAAGTAGACAGCTAAACATCCATCTTTAGATGAATAAAGAATATATACATATGCATATATATGTGTATATGTATGTACTATTCACTTATAAAAAGTCATGAGATCTGTCATTTGCAATAACATAGATAGACCTGGGGGACATTATGTTAAATCAAATACATCAGACATAAAAGATAAACACTGCATGACCTCACTCCTGTGTGGATTTCAAAAAATCAATTTCACAGAATTTAAGAGCAAAATAGTGATTACCAGGACTGGGGAGGAAAAGAGGGTGAGGAGGTGGCAAGAAGTTAATCAGTGGGTGTGAAGTTACAGCTATACAGGAGCATTAAATTCTAGTTTTCGGAATTCACTGTCTTTAGACTCCTTACGAAACCTATCGCAATGTGTACGCTGCATAAATAGGGGTTAGTCTGTGTGACTGGCATTCTGTGGAACCTGTAGATGGGGAACCTGTGGCTCTAGAGGGCGGACCTGGCTTTTCCTGTATACTCAATTCAGAACGCACTCAACCTGTACCAAGCCTTCTCACTTTCCGACCACAGCAGGCTCTTTTATCTCCCCTTCATGACACCAATTTCACACATGAATATTCTTCTGGATGCTTTTCAGGTGATGACCTGGGTCTGTGCTCTAAAATGTTTATTGTTGAGATCCCCTTGCCACTTTAGACCCCCAAAACCTTCATTTCCATGGCTCCTGTAACCATAAACTAGGGCCTACTCAGGTAACTGTCTTTTTAGTAGCGGCGTTTTATTTCCCTCTACCACCCCCATATATTCTCCTTGTCCAAGACTGGGATCATCTGTTTATGATGACTTTAAACTGAAGATCTTGTGAATGACGAATAATCTCACCTAAACAACAAACAGATGTAAGTGATGAATGTGGATAATAAGAGTGTGGGAGCTGCATGCAGATTGCCCTGGGCTGCAAACCAAGCTCTGACATTTACCTGCCATGGTGTCCTGCCCAGCTCCCTTTCTGTGTTCTAGTCCCTCTCTATGGTTGGTTTCCTAGTTTTCTCATCTCTAAAATATGGATAATGACCTCATCTATATTACACTCGATAATATATGAAAAATTTATAGAACATAGTAGGTGTTCAATTAACCTCATCTATGGTATTATTATTACTAGAATTGAGACAAGAAGCATGGGTGGCAACAAGACCAGGTAAGTTGTAGAAACATGATAACGACCATATTTGGAAAGATGGAAAGTCGAAAAAGGTGTGAAGGGCAATGCCTTAAGCATAGTTTGGTCCCAGGATCTAGACATAAAAGAAGTCTAACCTAACTGAATGAACAACCTTACACAAGGCATTTTCTTAATCAGCGCAGTTCTCACTGTGAGCCCATAGGGCAGATCTCCATGCCCTGGTTTCTTACACAAGTAGAGTGAGGCTCAGAAAAATAAAGTATAACCCAACAGAAAGCATGAGGGCTTTGTACCCAGGCAGACACCAGTTTGCATCTCAGCTCTGCCATGTACCAGTTAGTATTGTACATGTCACATCATCAATAAAAGCTATGAATTTTTGATCTATAAAATGTTGATACTACTATAGTATCAACATCAATCAGTGCAGTTTTGTCAGGATTCAGGATGTGTGCAAAGCAACTTGAACAGTGTCCCTTGTGCTATAGGCTCTCGGGGAACGGATAGTTACTTTGGTAGTTGTATTTTATAACTGTTGTACAGGTATGCTGGTTTTCCTGGTGTGCCGAGAGGAAATCCCAAATGTCATGCTGCCACGCTGCCCTGAAGCTGACCTTCCCAGGCTCCCCGAGTATCATGTTTCTTCCTTGCTGGAAGAAACGCTTAATGAAGACAGGAACTGTCTGCATTCTCTCTAGTGCTTACCTGGCAAGGGCGTGCGCTAAAACTTCGGGGTCTCTGAGCAGCTGACTTTCAGAGCAGCGTTCTGGGCCGAGAGAAGCACATCGCAGTGTGGCCACAGTGCAAGGGACACAGAGCCGTGCTTGGGAGCTGCCGAACACCTTCCACTAGGAGCAAAGTGCCGAGATTTCAGAGGATGGAACTGTGCACATAAATGTCAGAGAAACTGAACCTGGGAGATCCATCCGAAAGTGCCAGCGTGTCCTCTGAGGTGAGTTTTAGAATCTGTTTACAGCCCTTGATTTCGTCCGTCTTTCTTCTCTCTGTGTAGGTCTCCCTCAGCAGTTTATCGCTCTCACGACATGCTGCTGCCCTCAGGGAGGCCATCGGTTCCCTTAGGAATAACTAGCAATCCCACACAGGAAATGTCTGGTACATAACAAATGCCAGATCGTATGTTTGTGTCTGTGGGGAGCTGACTGGGGATGTAAAACTTAGAGCCAACTATATCCAAGTAGTCTCCACTTTCACTATATAAATAAGGACAGCAATTGCTACCCATGATTCATTAGTTTGCATATTTACAAGGGGAAAAAAATTTCCTCTTGATAAGGAAGTGAATAAGAGTCCCAGTTCAGACGGTACGCTCATGTTTAGATTAGGTGATACCAGGTGTAATCCTCGTTCTAGACTAATAGTCACTGATGGTCCCTTTTATTTTTAAGAGTGCTACAGGTGGTGAGATGTAGGTTCCCCTTACCCATGAGAAGAACTATAGTCATACTGTTTAAACCTATCTAATATGGTTCTGTCACACCCTGATATTATATCCTGGGAATGTCCCTTTAGAAACGTGCATTCCAGGTCACACTCCTCTTTGGCCCTCCCTCCAGTCTGCACACAAACAGCCATTCGCTTCCTTCATGCCAAGCACTCACTATCCACTCTTCATTATCTGCCCTTTCCCTGCATTCTTTTGCACATTCTCCCTATTTACTCTGCATTCACTGTCTTTGACAATGTGTTATTTCAGTAGTTCTTGTTGGTGTCATACAGTGTGATTTTGATCACACAGTTTCTAATCGTCCTCGCGTTGTGTCATCCCAATAAGTCTCGCAAATTTTTCAACAACTTGGAAAGACTCACGTATTTCAATATCACCTATTTCATCCTTTTGTTCTCCTGACACAATGCTGGTTATCCAATGCACAAGTCAAGGGGTCAGAAGCATTGGAAGGGCATTTGATATGATCTGGGAAGTGAAGAAAGTGTTCAGAGATGGTGAAAGATCATCTTAAAGCTTTAGGATTGACCACAGAAAGAGCTTGGCTTAAATCCCATTCTCTTCATTTTCAGTTTAATATTTTTCTTCCATTTCATAATTCTATCTTATTGAATATAAAGTGATTCAACCATTGCACGTGTATTTTTAAAGATAAAAGTATGTTTTTCTTTTAATTTCTCAGAAGAGACTCAAGGTATGAAATCAGAGCAAATAGAATTATCAGGCCAGCCACACAAATAAACAAAAACCTACATGCTATTGTCATGCCACATTTCCACACAAATTCATATTCCCGGGTGGTCACTGACACTCCAAATTCTGCAATTTAGAGAAGTATTTTGAGGTGAGTCGTACTATGCAACCAAAAAAGCCAATGGTAAAGACAGCCAATTAAATTTTACTTTGTAATTACATGTAACAATCTTCCTTTTTTAAATTCTTCACGAAACATTCTGAGAGAAAGAAAGAAAGAAAAAAAGAAAAAAATTGCACTAGGCTTCTGTAAGATTAGGGGTAAAAGCCTTCCCTAAGAAATCAGAGGAACACCAAACTGGGATTCTGGGTACTTCTTGGTTACATGGATAACAACCCAAGGAATTTATAACTGAGTCTAATTCTGCAAATAATGATTCATGCTATTCAAAGAGAAACACTATCCTTTTTCTTGCATTGACTTCTAAGATGAGCATTTTTTTCCTTTTCTTAGTTTTATTTTTATAATTCTTCCTAAAAAGGAAGAATGCAGAAGTTCGAAGTATCACTTAGACCAATTTAGAATTAGCAAAGCAATGACCCAATAATAAAATGCCTGAAGTTAAGAAAATAAACAAACATTTTACACTTCCATTTTTAGAAAACACTGTGAAACAAATGACTTGAAAAATGACATGGGAAAGATTAATAAACTTTGAGAACAGCAGATGTCTGTGAGGTTTAAGCAACCATGAAAGACTATACAAAGCCACAGAATCAGGATGTGGGAAAAAATGAGGAGGGATTAGGGAAACATAATAGGGAACATTTATTTGAAGCCTTTCCTTTTATGGGATGTATGGGGGCTCACATCCTTCTTCCCTTTCCTTCATCTGTTTAGTAGAGACTGACTTCTCTCTAGATATGTGTTACACACTGCCAGTTGCCCAGTCAATGTGTTTTCCTGGCCGGTAGATTCCAAATTTTCTTCAAAAGCCAGGGACAAAAAGAGGTACTTCATGGAAGTGAGGCCGGCTCAGCCTCAAGAGTTGACTGACACGCAGTCTCCCCTGACCAGTGATGGATTGAGACGGGCATGTGACTAGGTGTTTACCAAAAGAACCTGCGGGGATATTTAAGAAGGGACTTCTGGTAAAGACTATCTTCCCATTCAAAAGAGAAAAGGCCTGGAGACACGTTCTCTTTCTTCCTACCTTTGGGCAACACATGAGGATGTCTTGCTCCATGTTCTGGTAACTGGCTAGTAACGCTGAACAGAAAACTGAGCAAACATTATTCAGCAGTCTTCCTTGAGAACTCTGATTTAGAATATGATAAGTGTAGCTCAACCGAGCTAGTCTTTACTTAAATTTTTTAAAAAAGATGAATCATGGAACCACAAGTAGCGTTAGGCAAGCATCGCTCCTCTGCATAGAACTTTCTATGGTTTTCTGTCTTTTCTGGAACCAAAATCAAAGATTCACTGTGGTCTGAAAGAGGCACCGTACTCTGGCCACAACCTTCAGTCTGCTCTCAGCTCTGCTTTCTTTGGCCTTTCTCGCTCTACTTTGACCGTGTGGCTTCTTTCTGTCCCGGGGAGCAAATCTCAAACAGCCACATTTGCTCTTCCGGGCACTGCACGACTTCCTCCTGACTGCAGGAGAGGTCTTTCATACTAAATAACTAGAGATATAGTCACTATTTTCTGTGCTCTTTCCCCGATGTGGTTGGCTTTTTAAAACTTACCAACTGTCATCGTTTGTGTGTGTGTGTGTGTGTGTGTGTGTGTGTGTGTATTTACAATATAATGTAAAATCCACAAGATGCAGGCCTGTGTTCACTGCCATATTTGTTCCTAGTGCCTAGGATCATGGCTGGCTATGAGTAGCTACCAATATATCTGTTGAAAAAAATCAATCAATAAGAATTCTACCACTCGGTAATGGACCCGAGTCCAGAGTTTCCAAAGCCAGTGCGCTAACCACTGAGGACTCCTCTAGCCACTTATAATCAGATCGATAAAACCTGCCTTCCACCTCTCCAGCTCCCTCCTGGAGAGTGAGATGGGGATATAAGCAAAACAGCCACTTAGATTAATGAGCCTCAAGTTTCTGCATAATTTTACATTTGATTCTATTAATGACTGGCCTGTGGGTCAGAGAATTAACTGTAAGGAAACGCTAAGGAGATTTAATCGGTGCTTTGAAATTTTTGCCCTGAAAGCACATACTTACCCCTTCTCCAGGGATGGTGACTTTTCTGTGTCACCATCTGGGCTTCTGTGACTCTCTGTGGTCCAACGTGTGAGCTCCACGTTGTCCCAGTGAGGACAATACTCATCCATCACCCTTGATGAAAGCCAGAACTTTGAGTCCTCACTGTACTAGGGAAAACATAGTAAAGCAGCGCCTAGATTTTACTTTCACTGTAGCACATCCCTTACCATGCAGTAAACTTAAGGGAGAGTTGCGGCATTGGTTCCAAGATGAGAATGAAAAATCTGTGCTCAATCACACTGTTCTTTGACCCCAAACTCAAGGCAGTCTATGATGGCAGCACAAAACCAAGAGGCCAGTAAATCCCTCATCCTCAGAGTCCGCTTCAGCACCAGCACTGCTGAACGGCACACCCGGATGCCACTGCCACTGCCGACACTTCTCTATTATAATCATGGTTGAGAGTAAGAGTTTTGTTTTGGGTGCATAGGGTGACAGTGAGTATCTTTCACAATTCTATTTGAAGAACAAGAAAAAGCCAAGTGTGATGGTGCATGCCTACAATCCTGGCACTCTAGGAGGCTGAGATAAGAGGATCACAAGTTTGACCCCAGCACGGGCAACTGAGAGACTTAACAAGGCCCTATCTGGAACACGAAAAAAAAAAAAAAATTAAGGGTTGTAGAACTAGGTCACTATGGAGACCCTGGGTTCAGTCCCTAGTACCACACCCCCCAAAATGCTATTATTACCATATTGTTACCAAAGTTTTAGGGTGAAAGCCCAAACTTTGGGGTTCCAACAGATCCAGCTCAGCCACCCATGCCAAATGCCAGTTGAGGAGCTGAGCAGTGGTGAAGGGCAGGAAAAGAGCTTTAGTTATCATGGTTCCCCCGGGAAGGACAGATGAAGAGGGTCAAGATCTGTCCTTGAGAGGCTGACAGATCTCATGGGGTCATATGAAAAGGGAGACAAGGGCAAGGGTCGGGGCTTGCATACTTGAGGGTGTGCAGCACTGCAGGGTGGCGATGCTAGTCAGTCGTGGCTCGGTCGGTCATTGTCTTGGGACTGGCTCTACAAGGTGGCTGCAAGACGAGGACTTATGACATGAGTGGCAACTGGCCCCATGACGTGATGCTCCCGACTCCGGAGCAGCCTCAGACCCTTCAAGGATGATCTGTCTGCCAGGGCGAGGCTCCGTCTTTCCTGGAGTCTGAGTTGGCTGCAGGTTTAGGACAGTAACTGGAGACCTCTGGAAAGCTTTGGGGTGTCTGAAACGCGATGTTTCACAGCCTGGCAATTGGATGTCCCTGCAAATCTTGAAAATACCTCAGTTACTCTTATCTTAGTGTCCTTCGCCTTGAAGAGGAATGAAAGATGATACATAAATTTAGGACGAATAAACCTTGTATTACCAGTTTTTAGACTGACACTCTTTAAATGATTAACATGCCAACAGGTGGAGCTGAACAGGGAGCTGAGCTAAAGTTTTAAGGTAGTAAAGGAGATAAAAAATGAAAGCAGAGATGACTGGGCATCTGCAGGGTCAGTCTCTAAGTCCCTGTTACACAACCGGGCTTTGGTCAGCATTTGATGTAAAGAAATAATACTGGGTCCTCTTTACACTCTCTGGGCAAAAAGGAGAATTTGCTCAGCAAGCTGAACACGGCTTTTCGCAGAGGTGAGATCAGAAGAAGAGAAAGCGCTGTGGTCAGGAGCAAACAGATAAACATTTAGATTCCAGAATGGTGTGAATAATACAAACCAGAAGGATTAATAAGCTGTTACCAAAGCAATAGAGGAAGTAATATAAGACCATACAGGCTATTATATTATGATGGTTATCTGCTGAGAGATCCCTGCCCCATATACAAGGAGTTGTACCTATAGACAACCTGAGTTATACTAGATAATAGGAAGAAGGATTGCGGAAGAAGGAGGAAAAAAACTATGGGGAGCAATTTTAAGATGTGAATCATTCTCTTTTTTAATCTTTGGGGAGAGGTGTTGGCTGTGAAAAAGATCTTAAACAAGCCAACAAACTCAGACCCAGCTGGGCAGACCCATTTCAAGGTGGCCCTGGAGGTGCCATTTGATTTCAGATCATTACACGAATAAATGTTAACCAGAGGGAGCTGAACATTTCATTTTTTTTTTATCACTTTAACCCAAGCAAATGGCAGTCACAGCTGGAAGATGACTGCCATCTCGGAAGGATGCTTTTACTTAGCCTTTAAATGCTACATCCTGGAGGATTGCTCAAGTAACAATTATTAGCCACTGTTCTAGAAAGTTCCTGGGCATAAGTAGATAGTGTCTGAGGCTTTCGCTTCTCAAGCTATATCCTAGTAGCCTGACAAAATACCTTTGAAAGTCAATTACTTCAATATTCAAGAGCATGACCTTTGCAGAGACCTGGATTTGAATATCCAGCAACTGGCTGAATTCTGGCAACTTGATTTTGTCTAAAATTTTCACATTTGCTTTCCCATTATGAAAGGATTTTAAGACATTTGTGAATAGGAACTACGTATAGAAAAGACCCTTAATCGAAGTAAGTCTGATACATAATAAACACTCAAGACCAGAAAGCTACTAGTATAAACCCTGTTTTAATTTTGATACTTCATTATCCCAGACATGTCAGCAATCTCGTGTTGTTCTTGGGGATTCCCTCAGGCCCTTGTTGTGCCCCTTGCTCCCCCACACCGCACACACCTCTGCTCCAGCTTCAGCTCTTGACACTCATTCTCTTGATGAAAACGCGGGTTTTCTTTCTGTTTCTGTAGTGTAGTAAGTGCTTCCCCATTTCGGCGCCTTCCCATCATTCTCGTCTTTTTCCCAGGCAAGTTCTTTTCTATTCCTTTCTGGTGAACTTATACCACCCTTCAATTCTTACTTAAATGTCACGTCCCCTTAGAGGCTTTTGTTTCCCGTGTCGCAGTCTATCATCATACATCATAGTTCTTCTTCATAGCACTGGCTGACTCGTAAAAGTGCATAGAATACTTTGTCAGGTTTCTAATACCTGCCTTCCTGTCAGTCTCTAAGCTCCAAGAAATCCTGTATTCGGCTTTTCTGTGCACCTAGCTTACAGGACAGCCTCCGCCAGTGTTAGCAATGTCAGCACGGTACTGACCCCGGTGACTGGAGTACCATTCAGGGAAGCACTTAGTTCCCACTTTATGATCTGAAAGAGTCACTACCACTTCCAAGTACCTGCTGATACTACGCAGGCTTAGGAAAAAGTGCATTTTATTATGTCTTGTGCAAAACATACTCCCAACATCCAATTATGAAGACTTTGGGCATTGTCGCTTTTTTGAGTTTAATAAATGTCAGTTTTATTATCTTTCCTCTCAAAAATACTATGACTGTTTCTATTTTTATATACTTTATATATAGTTTTTCTGTTCAGACATGTATATGCACATGTGTGTGGAGAGAGAGAAAGAGAAAAAGCTATGTAGATATAAAACTCTCAAAAAGGAGCAAAAATAGACAAAAGTGGGTATTTCGTATTTCGTGGCACAGTTATTTTTTGTCCGGTATCTACGAAATGTCCCAATCTTCTCAAAGCACCCTGTATCTCTCCACAAACAATTTATTTAATCAGCATTACAATATGACGTATCTAAGCTATAATAGACTTTATTGAATTTTCTTTGCTTCGTGTAAATGACACATGGGGGAGAGAGGCTTTTCTTGCGTTCCATTACCTAATATCATGTATGTTATAAAAAAGAACATATTTCCAGAAGGAAACTCTCATTTCATTCTTTCCCCTTGTTTACTTAGTCTAAACTGCAGACCAAGCTGAAAGGTGTCAGTGATTGCCATTCCAATTCATTAACAATGGTAGGGTGAGAGATATTTTTATTCTAAGATGGAGCAGCACCATCTCCAGAAAGCAGAAGTGCGGAGAGACAGGAGAGGCAGCTAAGGGTTCTACCAATGTCCAGGCAAAGGCACACTCAAAAGAAGTGGAAACCAGAGGGAGAGGAGGTGAATATTTATGGGAACAGAGAAGGGATTAGTACACGGAAGGGAGTTAAAGTAAAAGAGTTACACCATTTCAGCATACTTTTAAGGAATTGATCATAAAGATTGTTCAAAATGCTGGAAAGAACCCAAAACTCCCATACATGAAGCGGCTTCCAGTTTTTTCCAAAACTGAGAAGTAGGAGGAGAAAGAACTCTGCTCCTTCTCCCACTCCAGTGGGGTAAACTAATGCCCACTATGAGAGCTCAAAATACATAATTTATCCAATGTGGCAAATGGTTCATGTAGAACACTCAGGATACATAATTTATCCACAGTAGCAAATGACGTAGCACCTGAAGTGTCACTAGGCACTGCTGGCCTCTCTCCACAGACTTCACCACTCGCATGACTACTGTATTACTAGATTCCTGTCACACAAGTGGTGGGTGCCATGTACACGGAGTATGCTTAATGCTCGAGCCTGCGGGTGAGACAGATGGACAGATGAATAGATGACAGTTTTCACGCACACACACACACTTCTCTCTGGGTGTATGCATCCGTGCGTATATAACAAGTTTATTATCTTTCACTTCTGTTTTCTAAGAAGCCATCTGTAAGAAAATCATTTTAAAAAACTCGTTTCAGCATAACTATTTACAAAAATGCTTATTACCTTATTACAGGTAATACTCCAAGAAATATGAACTCCTAAATTTCTACCCCTTTTAGAACAAAGGACACAAAATGGCTCCTTTTTTTTTTTTTTTTCTCACTGATCCATCACTGAGGAGGCTTCCTTTACAAAGTGGGGAAGGAGTGATCATCCGATATACCATCCTCCGTACCAAATCCCTTGGAAAGTATAAACTCACATACTTTCAAGTTTTCCTTTTTATCTCCTATTCTAAAGTGAAAAATATAATGTCAGCCTGAGAATTGTGCTTCAGAACATAATTTGGGCCCCAGCCAGATAACAAGATTAATGGACATAATACATAAGAAATTATCCTTTAAGGGAAGGGACAGAAAAAATACCAAGTGGAACAAAATATAAAGCAAAGAAATAGTACACCATGCATTATATGAAAACTTGTATATATGGTAAAGTTGAAGTTAGAAAGGAGTGAGGAAAAGACTTGTATTACTAGGAAAAATGGCCACCCAGATTGGAAAATTAAAATGTATTTCCAGTGTCACATTCACACCATACAAAAGTGAAATATAGGTAGAGCTTAAATGTGAAAAACAAAGTCATTCAGCTTTTATTAGAGAAAAGGAAAAAATTTTATAAAATATACATTATACATAAGAATTATGTGTTTTATATATACTTATATAGAGAGAGAACATCAAGAAATGTTTTCAAACAATACAAAAAATAAAAAGTAGAATAAAGGTGCATTCATTTACTGAATTAAATGTAACGGCATCCCTGTGTTTAAAGGTAGTGAAAATGACAAGTCACGATTAAAATACACATTTGCAGTTACTTAATCAACAAGGGATTATCACTCAGCACATATAACATCTTTCCTAAATCTTTGATCAATAGACAGTCCCCCCAGTTGGAAAATCATGAATGGCAACGAATACCCAGTTGAAGAACCTCAAAGCTTATCCAACCTCCCAGTAATCAGATAAATAAATAGAAATTACAGCACTGAAGTCTAATTTAACATCCATCAGAAAGGAAAAAAATTAAATATGTATTGACAAGATTTAGAGAAAAAGAAGTCTTATATTCTCACAAGAAGGATTATATATTAGTATAAGTCCACGGACTACAATTTTACAGTAGTTATTAAAGTTACAGTTGTACATAACTTTGATGTAAATTCTATACCTTCATGCATGTATATCTTACAGAAACAAGAGTATGTGTGTAAATTGGAGTGCATAAGAATATTTACAGTAGCATTATTTATAATAAAGTAAATTATTGAAACTATTTAATGATAATTTTAAAATATGATTAGTGATATTAATAAATAGCTATAAATTGACAAAGATTCCCTGTTTGACCAAACTTTAGTCAGGTATCTGAAACTTCTCTTAGGCCCATCTATGCACTTCCTGGTAACAGATTGGTCAAAGAACCATTCATGCTTGACATCTGACCACCCTTGGTATCTGATCAGGGTCCTGGTCTACAGTCCCATTTCTAACCCCAGGAGATATCTGATAGCGTTGGCTTTCCAGCAAGAAACCTGTTAAGTCAGATTAATAAGAACCCACATTACTCCTGGTATTTTCTTTTAGTCAGTTTCCACTCACTGAGCACTACTCTGCTCCTTAATTCTAGGTTGGCTTTACTATATTCAGAGTTGAGCCCAGTGTTTGCCCTACTACAAAGTTCCATTGTTGGTTTCCCTATACTGCTGATGTCATCCCAAGTTAAACTTCTTTAATGCGCTTTAACATATATAATTGAATAATCTTTTCTTTAACAATTAATGTGTCCCAGAACGTATATTTAGTGCAATGCTAAATAAAGGTTAAAATGATTGAAAAAGAACTTCATATAAAAATATGAATAATGTCAAAAATAATGCTAAACAAAGAAAGCAAGCTTCACACGAATACATACAGTGTGTATATGAATTTAGTTAAGTTTTTAAAATTTACTTAAATATATAAATAATAAATGTATGAATAAAGAGGTGTGACATACCAATACCACATATGAGATGTAGATAGCGACTTAAGAAATAAGAGTTTAGAAAGATGTTAAGACAATAAGAGATAGCAAATTCTACATGGTCGTTATGTCCGAGTAGGGAAAAAACATCTTTACTGAGGACACAGTCATCTTCAGACACTTTGAAATATTTGTTTCTTACACACACCTGAGACAACCAAAGCGAACCGTGGAAGTTTGATAGATCTAGGTAGTGGGTATGTAGTTGTCATTTTATTATTCCCTATACTTTTCATATACATGAAATATTGCTTAATATAAGGTGGAATAAAGGTTAAAAGTATCATAAAATAAATTGGATTAATATCACAATAAAACAGAACCCTCTTTATATTATTAAATATTAAAGAATTGAAATTGCACTGTGCTTGTCCAACCACTAAATATTTTATAAATAAATGCACTGTGTAAATTTGAATTATATTATTATAGGATTGTTTTGTTCTAGGGGAAAAATTAACTCTGAGATAGTAATGTCCACATGCAAATTGATGATCTATTCATGGCTTACATTACTCTAGCAAAATCCAATGACCATATTAAGCTGAGTCAACTGGTACGCATCTACTTCTCCAAACCTGTGCTGATAATTTGAAAACAAAACCTATCAAAATAATTATGATAATTCTTACTGGACTAAAGGACAATATATGAATCCTATTCTGCTGTTATATTCTTCCTAACCACAACTTTGGATTTCACACAGAATCTCTAAATTCTTCTTCTGTGATGTAGATCTCTTTCTTTTGTGCTCAGCTTTCGACTTGGTGATCAGCTGGCCCTCATTATCCCTCCTGGAATACTTCAGGAGGGTAGACATTTTTTAACTTTTTGAAAATATTTTCAGACAGGTCTGTAAGAAGCGTGGTCACAGTCCTTTAGGAAATAGTCTATTTTACTGCAATATACTGGGTTTTAGTTTTCAGTCTTGTGACAGTTAAGCTTGACCGTGTCAAACCGGCCAGTTTGGGATCCCCCCGGGGGACTGGTGGAACACACTTCTGGATGTGTCCGGATGAGTCACGGTGGCTTGACCTTGGGCACTGTATCTGGCCCCTCACTTCTTCTCTGGCACTGTTCCCCTGCCTGGCTTCCTGGATGCCAGGAACTGAGTACCTTTGCTCTACCATGGCCTTCTGCCTTGGAGCCCACTGACCATAGACCGAACCACCTTAAAATGTGATCCAAATTAAACTTTTCCTTTAAATTGGGGTGTTGCATATTGTGTCCAACAATGAGCAAGTTGATATGAACTGAGTTTTAAGCCATCTGAGCAGCAGGCTATGTATTTTAGTTACACTCACTTTATTAATGAGAAACTGGCTCAACTATATTTCCTGACGTGGTGGACTTATTGTGGCCAGCTGGACCGAGTTGGTGGGGTTCTGGGCGCAGAGGATCCACCTGGGAACTGTTGCCATCACAGCATAAAGGAGAACAGGGGCAGGAGAGGGCAGTTGGCTGTTTCCCAGGAGAAGCTCTTTTGTGGCTGGTTCTCCTGAAGGGGACGTGGCTTTTCTGTTCGCAGGAGGAGCTTGGGGCCTTGCTGTCCTCTGTTGTCGGGGATGGCTGCTGTTCACTTCGGGGGAGCTCTAGTCTTCAGGTCCACCTCCGGAGTTGTATCCTGGCTCCAGTATTGATTGCTCCAGCCATTTAGTGCAGACATGGACGTACATGTGACATTGTCGTGGGCTCCCAGCCCTTGATTGGATCTTTCAGCTCTCCAGTACACGGATAGACTATCTGCACTTTTCCTGCATTTGACTTCTGTGTGAATGTTGTAACTTGTAAATATCCTGTATTAAATCTGCTTTCTTGCCAACCATTGACACTAAAAATGTAGCTAATACACTGGACTTGCTGAAGAACAGCATTTTGGTTCAAACTCAGAATTCCTAATGTTCAAATATCCAGAGATTCTCTATATCAGACTTATGGGTATGAGATAACAGTTATATCAATCTGCTGGGGCTTTTAGAAGACCCATAAGCCAAACTCATATGTTATCCTGTATGTACATAACCTTAGAAATAAGCTTTTAATAGTCTAGTATTTTTGTCACCTTACTTTTGGATTGAAACTATTACAGAGTTTAAATATAGATGCAAAATAAAAAAATTAAAAATTAAATATAGATGCTACAAATACATAATTTGAAAATAAAAGCCTCTGAAAATTATGCTACACTAAGTAACTTGATACATATTCTTCCTGAGAGTATTAATAAATGTATCATTAGTATTTATCATTTTACATATAAATCCAAATGATAGTCATTGTTTGTCAGGTTGACTTTTTCCACATAACACAGCTAGGGTACATTTCACCTGTCCACACTTCAAGTACTTCGTTTTCTTTCAAAGGCTATGTAGTTTTTCATTATTAACCACGTTCACATCTGCGCATATTTAGATCCTTCAATCCAGCCGCCTTGACAAAGGAATCTATAATAATCTTTTCCAGAAACCTCTCTTCAAGCACCTGTGGGGATATTCATATACAATGAAATCTGAGAAGAAATACTAGATAGAATGGCATGAACATTTTTAATTTTTCTAAATGTATGCCATCAAGAAAAGTCTATCATTTCCATTAATATTCTGCATTTAAGCATATTTGACGTCTCATGAACTTGAGTGTGCATCAGATTTGCTGCTCAGGATCCTAATCTGTAAAATAAAAAAACAATGTGTGCCAAATCTATTTCATCGCACCGCTGTGAAGACCAAATGCAATATTTGACATGAGAATATCTTATAAAACTTTTATTTCAAAACCAATCTCTACTCAAAATGGAGTGCCTGAATATGTGTAAATGATAACAAATTTTAGAATAAAAAGTGTACATCCCTTTGCCACTACGTGTCTATTTTCTCTCTGTGGAGCACAGACATGTTTAAACACAGCACACCCACAGGCATCCAATTTGTCTAGTGACTCTTGTTATCCCTTCTTTATTGAATGTCTATTTGTTGAAAAAAATCAGTCCATTCCCTAAAGTTTTAAAATCTTTATCTTCCGAAGAGCTGTGTCCTTAGGTGTGGGTCATTATTTCTAATGAGTTCACCATTGTTTTTCTTTGTTCTGGCTTTCATTCCTATTTGACGGATTTTGATTGTGCTTTCATCTTTGTCATTGAGGCTATTAGATTATTTGCTGCCCTATCTATGTAGCCTAAAATGGTGAAGTGTCTACCCCAGCAGCAGCTCCTCTGACTATACATGATTCATCTATGACATTGCTACCTTGGATATAATTTATTTCCCTCCTGCAGGTTTCCTCCACTCAGGCCTTTTGCCTGGAGATTGACATTCACATATTGCTGATTAGCCCTCCCCCAGGGCTTCTCCTGCCACCGGCACTTCTAACGCCATATGTAGGAATGAGGTGACCCCTGAAGCTGATGCAAGTCCATGACTGTGTCCTTCTGTGATTTTGCATATTCTCTTTGAGAAGAAAAGCTATTTAGTGTATATTCTTAAAATAAACTAATGCTAATGAATACATCTTGACAAATTTCATCATGTCCAGTGGTCTGGTACAAATGCATGAGAAACTGGGAACTGGAAACCATACCAGAAGAAAATCTAATACCAGAACTTCATCCCTGAATATAATTAATAGATAAACTAGAAGCTACAAACCATGTTTGCTTCCTGATTCTCTTTTAATTTTACTTCTCATATTTGATAGCACTATATCAAGTAAAATATACTCTAATCACTTTAACTTGCATGCCAATTAATGTAGAAATTATCAATGCTCACCTAAATAATATGTCTTGAGTCATGTTAAATTGCCACATATAATATCATACTTTATGAATTTACACATCAGCACTATGATTGTGAAGAAATGCTCATTAGTTGTGCAATTCTAAGCTCACTGCTAAGAAATGTGATTTCACATACTTCTTATTTGTTCCCAATTCATCATTGTCTTTAATTTAATCAAATACTTATTTAGTCAGGAGGCAATTCACTTAAAAGTGCTTGCCAGAAAGTAATCAATATAGTAAGGAATAAAATTCAGTGGAACACTGAATGTTACTTATAATTGTGATATTACTAAGTAAAATGCTTGTATTCTAAAGCTCTAAGAAAATATTTGGGAAGGAAAATTTTCCTTACTACTTTGGGAAAAAATTAACAGATTTTGCTGTAGAGACATGCTATTCAAGAATTGCTAATGAAAAATTACACTCATGAGCAAGGTTAATCGTACAAGAAAACATGGTCACTGTGCCATCTGTGATGTCTGTACATATTAAAATAGTAAAATGTTAAAGAAATTTTAAAATGTAGAGACTGTTATTTCTACATGTAGCAAACCATTCAGCTAAAATAAAAATATTTGGGTAGCTGATTTCTGTAGCTATCATTTAATGAAAAATAATGGCTTAATGGTTCTGCAGAGTAAATGGAATTATTCTCTACGTAAGGCCACCGAAAGGAAGACAGTCTGGGATTTCAGCGCAGGCTTAACTGCACCGTGGACGTCGGCAAACCCACCCACTGCACCCACTGCATTCTCAGGACAGGTTAGCATGAAGCACTTTGCAGTTGTCCAGATATTAAGACAGCTTGCAGAGCACATATCACTCAGTTTCTAACTCTGTTTTCAGAGTTTTGTTTTCTCAGGAAAATTTTGATCACTTGAATCAAGATGCCACAATGAAGATCCATTAAGATTTCTTCCTGAAATAGTTTATGTCATCAAGTGAGAATAAAGAGGGAGACAGAAAGACCGAGACTCAAGACATCCTCTGGATAAGGACCTCTCCCACCCAGGCTCAGGGCGGTTCATAAGGCCTTGCGCCAAGGACCTCATATGGTGAGCAAGGCTGAGAGAATTCCTCTAAAAACCAAACCTCCTGGACATAAAAGGCAACAATAGCTGTTAATGCTCTTTGCCGTTACTCACGGAATGGTAACCATCATCGTGACTAACAGCAATTGCTTTGCTACTCTCTCTGTTAACAACCTCATTCTTAAACAAAACTGTCTTCTTAAACACACATTTGTATGTATTACTTACTAGTGAATAACTGCCATGCAAATTTGTCTCAGAAGATCGTTTGTTTGAAGAAAATTACTTAAATAAAAATATTAGAAGATTTTTAATTGATTTTTATGTACAGTCCTTCAGTGGATTTGGAACTTCTGGTTATGCAAGAATTTTCTATGACTGAAGGACGCTTATGATACTGACAGCAAAGGAAAATGTTGCAAGTTTGTGGGATTTTAGGAACTGAAAGGACTATACGAACACTTTCATCCAAGTTCCTGTCGAACTGATGAAGAAATAAAGAATTTGTTGAATCCTTGCGGGGCAATGATGACATATCTAACAAGGAATGATGCCTAAATTTGGCGTATGTTTCCTAATATTCCATACTCTTTCATTTTGTTATGATTCTTCCAGTGCTTTCAATCTCCTGAAACGTGCAATAGCTTTCAACTTCCTGGTGACTATATGTATGTGTGTGTATGTTTTTGTCTGCAGCTGCGTGTGTGAGTCATTGATTTCAAAATGTCACGGAATCCTGGAACCGTCAGAGTGGGAGACGGTTCCTTAGTCTCTGTGGCCTTAAGCCAGGAAAAATAAAGGTCCTGGGTAGACTGTTGCCTGTATGGCTTGTTCCCATTCATAAAACCCTTAATCTAGAGCCATTCTCTGTATTCCTTTTCATATATCTCCTCATACAGCAACTGATAAGAAACAATATTTAAGAATAATTCTTTATTATTGAGACCCTATAGCTTAACTCATCCATGTTTGTCTCTTCAGTGTTATTCCAACCTATCATCAGCATTTCCAAAGAACTACTGTAGGCCAACTAAACTTCAATCTGGAAATGGCCAAAGGAAATCAATGTGTTTTGTAAGATGTGTGATTACATATGTGAGTCAGTAATATTGTATTTCCAGGGTACAAAGAGCGAATCCTCCAGCAACACAGAGAGTGACTAATGCTTCTGGCATTGTGGCTGATTGTGAAGTGGACTGAGAGCCCCCACACTACCTACGTTGCTTTCTGAACACCCACTACTTTCTTGGATTTCAATTTAGGGATTTATTAACATAAAATAGTTCTTGTTCTCTTAACATTTTTCAAAGAAATTTAAAAAGTCTCAGAAAAGATTAGTCAAACAAAAATAAATTTATAAAAACTGTAACAATTGTTACATAGAAAGTAATCTTGTTCTTCAGTATTATTAAATCATAAATATTAAATATTACAAGCTACAATGAATGGCAATTATTCATAAGTATACAATTTTAATTTCTTGTAAGGCATTTTCTTTGTAACAGTTCCCTTATCAAAAATAACCCTCATGATGAGAATTAGATTGAACCATTTTTTGATGTCTCTTAATCCTTTTTATCTACTGATTAAAGTGAGGACCCAGAAATACCCAGTTGTGGTATTATTTCTTTTTCTTTGCTGTTCCACTGTTAGTGGAAGAATCAAACACACCATGGAATCAAATATTTACAGCATAACTTGGGTTCTGCTTCAGTAAGTAGAACATTCGGAAAGACATTTATTTGCCTATTTTTTAAAATCAGAACTCTATGTAGAAAATCTGCCATAATTTTTATACATTTTACCAAAGACAAGACTATTTTATTAAAAAGGTATTATAGCTGGGGATTTAGCTCAGTGATTAGAGTGCTTGCCTTGTAAGCACAAGGGCCTGAGTTCGATCCCTGGCACCACCAAAAAAAAAAAAAAAAAGAAAAAGTATTATAATTTCTTATAGTCATAATAAAATCTAAATAAAAGTGGTAAATGATTCCTACATAATGAAAATCATCATTATGAGTGACTGATAGAAAATATTTTATTTTTTACATTTTTCCATATTGATTATGTAGATTAATGGGTTTCATTTTTGACAAATTTGTACAAGCATATAACATACTTTAACTATTTTTCCTCAACCCTGCCTTGGTCCATACATCCCTCAGTGTCACATATTTTCTAGGGGGAGGTTTCAATGTGTATAACATATTTCGGTCTTACTCATGAGAAAAACACAAAAAAAAATAAGAATGAAAAGAAAATATCCTGATTTTCTATATGTGGGTTATGTGAAAATGAACCCCCTCTCTTTCTTGAGACCATCAGTTTTAGTTTAAGGCAGATATTGAGAAATGAAGAAGTTCTGTGAGTGGCAAAGAACACACACCCGTCATTGTTATTTAGTGGCTTTGGTGTAGGACTTTAATTTTTTTTTTCATTAGCAAAAATGTTATCTTAAAATATTTTCCTAAAGTATCACTGTTTCAATCTTATACTTCAGGCAAACAAACCCCAAATTTCAGACAAATGTAGTTAATCTTTAGAAAATAATAATAAAGAATTTATTAAGATGTATTAATAATTGAATATTAAGTTAGAAAGATTTTGGAAACTCTCAACAATGACGGTTAGAGTAAATGTGGGGGGAAAAACCCAAAATTCAATGTCATCACAGAATAATCAGTTACTGAGAGCACATCTTTACAACCCAGACTCGGATAAACACAGACTCTCGCAACACATGGAGTCGGCTCCGGAGACAAGAACAGCAGTCGCTCCTGAAGGGCAGGCTGCTTGCTGCAGACTGACTGCGAGCCTCTCTGGGGAAGAGGAGGAAGCGATCTTTCAAGGCCCATGTCAGGATGATCTTTCTCCAGCTTTGGGACTCTGCTTCTCACAGCACCCACGCGCGCGCGCACACACACACACACACACACACACACACGCACACAGAATGTCCCCAAAGTCCCCAGCACCCAGCACAAGGTGAAAAGCAGCAGCTCAGGAAAGATGGCAGTAGAGAAGGGACTCTGGCTTTGGCTGGCAAGGGTCCCCAGCAGCTTTGGGCTCCCAGAGAATGCAAATGGGCCTGGGCTTTGCTGAGAAAAGCCCTGCTCCTTCCTGGGATGCCAGCCGAGGCCCTCCAGTCCGCATCAAAACATAGCAGCAGAGCTTGCTGGGTGCAGGGACCTGGGCCCCCACCTGTTATCAGAACTGTCAGGCGAGGACAGCGGTGTGCGCACCTGGATGCTTCCTAGAGATGTTGAGAAGAGATCCAGGTTTTGCACTCCTTCACACCAGGCAGAAAAATGAATTACAAACTTCTCTTCCAACAATTCCACTTAATAGGTCAACATGCACTGACTGGATTGTTATTCTCATTCTTCAAAATTAACCCTAGAAACATAGCTGCTAAAAAAAATCTAAGAGTATATCATTTTATCTTCCACTTTATATGTTGGAGTCCTTTCTTTGTGTCTCCACTACTTTACGTTAGGCATAAGTTGGTCCTATATTATTGTCAGCCTTTCAAAACAACAGCTGAATCTTTATTCGAATTCAGCAGAAGACAGATCCTAAAGATATATTAGTTACATAGATAGAGTTGGAAAAAGACATGTGTTTTGTCTGCATGTCTATGAAATGAGAATAAGTGGAGTATTAATTCTTCAAATAAAAGCAAAAAATGTCTTTTGAAGTAAGAGAAAGATGGATATTCCCTTCATAAGATTTAATTTCCAGCTACTGTTATATGTACGCAGGGGCAAACAGACAAGGAGAGAAGATCCACAGTGACAAAGGGGGAAGAGGAATAATCTCACCAATTCAGGAGACATCAGGGCTGTTCAGACAATGGGCAACATTCAGAAGCTGTGTCTTACACTCTTACAGATTTGTCCAGCCGTATCAGTGTTCCTTTTCCTGCAGGCACTTTGAACTTTGCTTTTAAAGTATGGAGTGAGCTTCCTAAAACCCAAATCCTTTTTTGTAATTGACCAAATTATGCCCCCAGTACAAGTTATGTCCCCAGTACAAAAAAATTTTAAGTCAATAAAACAGAAAGAGATCACCTGGTACTTCAAGCAAATTTGTCAAAATATCTTTCAATGTCTCTAAGTTAAAAACATGTAAGTACTATTGCCTTTAACAAAGATATTGAAAGCTAATTTTTCTCAACAGTAACATTCGATGTCTTCATTTTTGTTTAGAATTCCTAAACACTTGAAAACTAACAAATTCCTTAATACAAATGACTTGATACTTTGATAAATTCCAGAAAGACACTTCACCTTAAAGCTCATGTCAAAGTTTGAGAAAAACCTGCTGGAGAGTCACAGGCCACCTCCCCCATCTTCCCAAGCCAATTCCAAGGTGACAGGGGCTGTGGGCTAAGAGACGCTGTCCTGACCCAAATTCTGATTAGAGTATTTCATCCAGTGCCAGGCACTTGCAAAGTTTTCCAGGTTCTTTTCCTTTGTCTATTCTTTTTGCTTGCTTTCTTTTTTCAAGTCTAGTCTTAGCTCAATTAATTTGACTGTCCTAGTGATTAATTGCTGCACTCAGAAGTAAATATTCTGTGTCACATCAAATTTCTTTATCTTACTGTGTGTGGTCTCTTGCGCTCATCTTCAAATATGTGGAGCTAGTGATTGACCAAAAACATGACCTCTTCTACCCCCACCTTTCTTATCACACAAAATACTTCTAATTTAGGGGTATTCCTTGTACGGCATAGCTGCAAAGAAGGGACATCCAGTGTGTTACAAAAACATCCCAATGAATGGCATTCCAAAAAATATTTTTAGCTACAACAATTCCTTCTGTGTGTGTTAAATTATTGTAATTAGAAGTTGACTTTCAGAGAATGAGATTGTAGCATTTTTTTCTCTTTTCATATTTTAACATCCACCTGTTCACTCAGTCAGCATTCAATGACTACCCCCAAGATATTTTAAACTAATGGGCAAATTTAGACCAGTACAAATATTACTAATTATATGAGTATCTCTACAATTCGAGAGAGTTGCACTAAATCAACAAGGACAAGATTAGTATAATAATTCTGAATTGAAACAATAGGAAGGAAATCAAGGTTATTATCTGATATGACTTATGCATAGATATCCCCTAATGCCTCATACACTCATAGATGTGGCTTTTCAGAACTGGCTGGATGTAGGGTGTGTGATACCGAGATTAAGCATGTATGGCACTAAATTTGTCCACTGATTGGTTTAGCATGGTTCTGGGTGAGGGTCATAGAAGCCCCATCCTGAGGATGGCTTATAACCTGGATAGATATAAAGGAGTGGAAGAAAGGCAGGTTGTTGCTTGCCACTTCCTGTCTTGCTATGTACTCTTTTGTCATGCCACCCTGCTTTGGCGTCAGCATAGTATGGACTGAAACCTCTACCACTGTGAGCTGGAACAAACCTTTCCTCCTTTAACCTGTGGGTGTCGGGTATTTTGTCTCAGCAACGAGAAAAGTAACAAACATAGTATTTTAACCATAATCTATCGTTCACCACACAGATAAGTTGAAGACATACAGAAGTGACTCCCCGGGGTACTTACAGGTAAGAATGCATCTTACACCGAAGGAGGTTGAAATGCAGTAAATGCATCTGTCTCTTTGCAAAGGAACACTTTCTTGTACAGTGAATGATTTAACAGTAGCAAGAACTCCAAGAAGCTAACCACAGTTGGAAAAAGAACTCTCATTTTAAGAAAAAATTCGAAGCCAAATTCTCACACCCCTACTGCCAAAAAGAATCTAATCTTCAGTTAAAAAAGAAAAGATTTACCATGAGAAATTTGAGCCTATATTTGAAATAAAAGATTACTAAAATATGATGTTAACATTTTCACAGATTGTATAACTCAAAATACAAAATTGGAGGAATTATCCCAGGCCTAGAAAATTCAAATTGCATCTGTTATAGTTGGGATCTAGAAAGTCCCCCAACGGTTCACGTATTGAAGCTTATTTCTCAGGGGTGGCGCTATTGGGAGGTGGTAGGAACTGGGAGCTGAGGCCTAGGTGGAAAAGGTAGACACTGGAAGTGCCTTTGCAGGGGACACTTTGTCTCTGCACCCTTCCTCTCTTTTTCTCCATCTCAGTCTCCTGTCTACCATGAGGTGAACACTCTACTCCACCACATGCTCCTTGCCATGATGTTCTTCTTTGTCACAGGTCCAGAAGCAACAGGGCTCAAACCTTCTGAAACCATGAGCCTGAACCCTCTGAAATCATGAGCCACAATAAATCTTCCCTCTTTTTTTTTTTTAAGCTAGTGATTGAACTCAGTGCCTTGTGCTTGCTAGGCAAGCACTGTACCACTTGAGTTAAATCCCCAACCTCTTTCCCCCTTTTAAGGTATTTTTTGCCAGGATTTTGTCACAGCTATGGAAAGCTGACAAGCACAGTGCCAAATGATCATTACTAGCTGTCCACAACATTAGCATTCAGTATGTGAAAATTCCACGCTCCCGTTCATCAACCCGTAGAGAGGATTTTTCTTCATTATCCTAGAGAACACATAGAGCAGCAGAACTTTCTTAGGAAATTATGCCACCAGGTGGAAGATCCACAGGAAGCCACAGGTTTGTGGCACCAGCTTTAAGGAAAGAAGGTTACATAGGTCTGAACCTTATATAAATAAGTATTCTGAAATATTGGGAGATTTGTAAGCTCCCCATTAAACTAGTAATAGACAACCAATTAATCTGAGAAAACTGAAATAGAACTAAAGTACTCAAGACCTCCAGCGGGGGGTATGAATGAATTTGGCAACAAATTATTCTGAGAAATGGTCAGATGTGACAAGTTAAATCAAGTCCTTTCACAGGATAAGTCTCTGATGAAAGAGATTTGGAAATCGAAAGCCTACTGAAACAAATCTTGTGAGAATGGGAATTTGACATGCAGGTGGCAATAGCAAGATCATCAGTTTAAGACATTTTTTGTTTTTCATCTTTGTTTTTTTCATGGTACGCTATAGACTATCTCAACATCAACCTACTCTGACAATAGTACGAAGGAATGGACGTTAAAACATAGTTACCCCTTTATTATGGATATAGAGGCACCAACTTCTCCTTAAATGCATCCCAATGAGAATAAATAAAACAGTGTAAAAATTACCTACAGAGTTAAAAGGAGTCAGTCCCCTTTTTCTAATGATAACATTTGCATCACCTTATACTTTACAAGGAGCAGTAGGTAAAAATTTGATGTGAGCTTCATGACTCTTTAAAATAAAGCAGATTTTGTTATTCCTGCTTCCAGATGAAAAACTCCAGCTCAGCCAAGGTGCAGGTCAGAGAGACAGTGCTCAGCAGGGGTCCACACGCTCCCTGTGGGCCCTGCGCTTTCTCCTTTGGTGAAGTTTGAGCCTCTTGGCCAACGCACTGTAAGCAGAAGCAACTTCTGTGCTAAGTCAGTTCCCTGCCCCTCTCTTCCTCGGGTGCGGAGACCTTGAAGACCGTGTTTCCCATGGCTGATGGCACAATGGTGAAGACTGCTCAACGCTCCTTAGACCACATGAGGGTGATCGAACAACCTGCGCGTTGCTGATCACCGGCTTTCAGGATTTGTACTTGTGGACCATATTGTTTCATACTCTGACTGATGTAGGAATTGTTACCTGGATTTGGATAGCATTGTGTTAAAAACAAAGTGTACACTATTTAGTCAGTATCCAATTGTGGATGGTGAGGACACTGGTGTTGGAGAAAGAAAATGTGAGAGTTTAGGTGAAGTTAACACAAGACACAGAGTGCAAAGTGCCACCTGTGGCAAGTGGCTTATGGTATATGGGAGTTGAGCCACATGCTTGTTGCTTTTGCAACTTAGAGAAAGAGCTTGGAAAGTAGAATTGTGTTTGTGAGTTGGCTACAGTCGGTGGTAGCTAGCAAGATGGCATATGTAGGTAAAATGAGGACAAAATCATTACCAGCTAGCAAGCAGAAACTAAAAGTAATAGAAGATGTGCAGAAATTCGGGAACTGAATAATCTGGGAAGCCAAAGATGCAAGAAAGCAGAGTTGCAGAGGAGAAATAGAATGAAAGCTTTTGAATGGAGAAAGTCCTATAAACCTTCTCATTTGGAAGAAATGACTCAGAGAAAATCTTACAACTAGGGAATCACCTTTCATCCAAGAGCCACAAGGTAGACACCATCTTTCCTATGCCTTCTCCTAAAGCACAGTTGAAACAGAGGCCTACATATGAGTAGATTGCTTGGAAAGTCCCTTAAGAAAAGAACAAGTGAGATAAATTAGTCAGGGCCCAAGGGAACCAATAGAAGAAAAGTATTGGCATTCATTCTCCTACAATTTCTGAGATTTCTAAACTTCTCCTCAGAACTATGCATACAGACAAAGAAGGAAGAAGACTTTATCCATTGGCCCCATCTCCCATTAGCCGAGAGTGGGTCTGTCTGCACTCATCTCTTTGTAATCTCACTTCTGGAGTGTAGGTATGTGAGTGCCGAGCCCATGAGAACGCCAAGTCAAAACCCCAAGACAAGCAACAAAAGCTGCTTGACCCTGAAGAAAGTTACTGCTGGCTTGTTCTTGGATGAAAGTGGTCAAAGATGGAACTGAACAAGGTATGCAGCATAATTTGGAATAAAACAGGGGTCCAGGTTTTAAAATGGTGCAGAAGTGTAATATGGTCAGAAGCAAAAGAAACAATATGTGAACCTGATGGAGAAGATAGGAGAACCAACCAGAGATCTTGGATGTGATCTGATTGCAGTAGTTGGGAACTTTGGGTTATTTCTCCTAGGGAGGGCCGTGCACAACCGTGTGCCCACGTGTGTGTGTGTGTGTGTGTGTGTGTGTGTGTGTGTGTGTGTGCGCGCGCGCGTGTGTGTGTGTGTGTAGAATAAATGAATATTGAACGAGCAAAGGGTAGTGGCAGAGGCCAGTGTCACTTAGCAAAAATGTCTGTGGCTCTCAATGCCCCCAGCCTTTATGGAAGTTAGGCTGGAAATACGAACGTAAGGTTGCATGAGGAGCAGTGAATCATTTCTGACCAAAGGCAGGAAGGAGACTTTGTGCCCTCCCTGCATCTTCCCTGCCACAGTGAAAGTGTTTGGAAGTCTCATCTACTGTGTGCTATAGTCTTAGTCCCCTCTTGACTGTGAACTACCCTAGGGAGTGACCACATCAGCATCAGACCTCTGACATGGTTGAGGACTAAACGTATTTCTTTAAACTACTCGGATTTGAAGTCCGTCTATTGCATTAATTACCCTAAATAGTAGCAAGTGCACACCAACTAAAATTTTTACTTGATAGCCTCAAATTTTTTAATCATAGCAAAACATTATGTTTAATTATTGAAATTAGATCTGTTATTGGTTTGTGTGTTTGTTTTTTGGCGCTGGAGATCAAGTTCAAGGGCACTCTACCACTGAACTATATGCCAAGCCCTTTTTAATTTTTGAGCCAAACCGACTAGGGTGGCCTAAAACTTGAAATCTCCTACATCAGCTCTCCAAGTGGCTGGGATTCCAGGCGTGTGCCACCACCATACCCGGCAATGTTAGAGTCTCTGAGATATGTCATTGTTTCGTCTCTTGTTCTATGTATCCACCATGTGTGCAGTCCAAACTTATTCAAAGATCAGACTGCTACTAAGTCTATACAATCCTGGTCAAATGTGGGTCAAGGTGTTGCTCACTTTTGGAGGCCCCACTCAAGGAGAGACTCATATAATTCCCTTCCCGCCACCTCTGTCCCCCGGTAAACCAACCATTGTCCTCAGTTCTTCACCAAACCCTTTTATATCAAGTATGAGAAACAAACTCTAGTGTGTTTATTAACAACGCTGTTATTAGAGGATATTGGGTCTTTGAGGAGACAGAGAACAATTGTAGGGGTAGGACAGCAAGAAAAATGACCAAAGTAATGTAGTAGATCCAGTTCAGTAGAGAGCTCCTGCTACTTTGGGAAGCTTCTGTTGCCAATAGTGACAAGCCTGACAATAAGACGGCTGGAACTTCCTCTGCTCTGGTGTTGAGTCTGAGCTGCCCTCAGCTGGATAGCACCTGCTTCTTGGCCTCTTATCTTCCTCTTCAAATCCTAGTCTGCATCATAAGGGAGGCAGAAGAAATGAGAAAATGACTTCCCCAAGAGGGAGCAGGAAGCAAACAATTGGGGAATTTTCCAAACAAGTAAAATATATTCAAGGGCCAAGTATGCAAGAGAAACTACCAATATCTAAGACAGCCATGCACATACTGCTACGGTGGGCCCTGGCAAGATTGTAGTAGATGCTTAATAAATATCTGTAAGGTGGATGAAGTAACCAAAAATAAGGAGGATTGAAGCCTTTCGTTATCGCTGTTCACACAACACCATTTTATGTGACACAGGAGAGACTGGACTGTGGAGTGTGGCTATTCCGCTCCCTGAGTTCAACAGAATGAGCATATTCAGCCCTGTGCAGCTCAACAGCAATCAGAGTGAGAGCGACAGACAGCGAGCTCCAACTGACATGCTTGGCCCAGACTAACGGCCAAGAAGAGGAGCTCAGGAATTAATAGGACAGTGAAGGAAACTGACTCGCTTCCACCATCAAAGTGATGTGGGGAATTAGAGCAATTTTCCTGACACTCCAGGCAAAAATGGGCAACTTGCCTGGATTATCTAGGTCACTGCTTCAAACGCTCAGATTCATTTTGCCCACAGAGAACTGTCCTATTAGCTCCAGTTACCGCAGAGTAAGTAACTCAGAAATGTGCTCAGAGTACAAACAGCCTCCTTCCTAAGAATCCCCTTTTAACTGTGTGTAAATCTCCATGGTTTTTAGTCTTACCTATTCAGGTTGGATTTAAAAGAGCAAGCCCTTTGGAGATGGATTACCGATGCCACACACTTAAATTGTTATGTTTAAAGCAAAACATGTCGAGGCAAATAATAAAAAATGGGGACCCAGTTCTCTCTCAGATTCACTTGTAAAGTTTCTCCATGATTCTGATAGCAGTGAGTCATCCACATTGATATTTAGGTTAGTAATGTCATTATAAAAAAAGTGTGTAATTTAGCTTAGTTTAGCTTAGTCTTCTTTATGTCAAGAGGATTGCCACATGTTCACCTCCTTCTCTGGCTTCTCAGCTGTGTCCCTATAGCTCACTTAGGGCACTGTTAATTGACACAATTAAGAGTGAAACTGATTTATAGGGCCCCAAGAAGCTGCTGGAGAGGGACTTGCATGTACTCGGGAGGAGGTTTTATATCCTTTCTTATTGCTCCCTTCTTGATTCTCTGTCAGTGAACAGATTGAGGGTAGCAAGCTAACCAATATCAGTGCTACTGAAACCTAGCTCACTCATTTCAGTTTCTTTTGTTTAAATCAAGCATTATTCCAGGCTCTGGTCTGCATTTCTCAGGTGAGAATATGGCTTAGATTTGTCTGATTTTCACTGACTTTCCCATCCATTTGGGGTTTTATTCATTATTTTCTGATACTGGAATAAATTGTAACAAAGTATTACCAAAAACCAAAGAACTGTGGTAAACAGTTTCCCATGCTGAGGAAGAAGATACAATAGAATTGATGTTTTCTTCATTACATACAAAAAATTAACATCCATTCCCATTTGGATTTGAGACATATACAACACTCGGCCTGCCAGCCCTCTGTAGAAATTTTTATCTAGCAATCAATCACTTTATCCACCTAGTTTAATATCTCAACTACGGAAATGTAAAAAGACTGGAATTAAGAGTGGTTATTCACATGGTGAGTCAAAGAACAAAAGCTGGGACCCACGTCTGTCCTTACTTTAGCTCTGTTCAGCCCTGCATCTCTTCCTCAGAGCTCAGCTCTAGCACCCTGCAGTTAACAGGGATAATTATAGAGCACTCCAGCCACTGATCATAGTAAGACTGAGAATGTCCAAAGGTTAAAACAATTTGGACTGATTTTGTAGAGTGTGCCATTTACAGTAAAGACTTAGAGTGCCATCATTTTTTATTAGCAGCTTTCATCATTTTACTTTAGATCATTATACTTGGATATACATATGCACAGTCAAATTTGATACAAATAAATCCAAACTTCCGTAGAAATATAATAATTATATTGACATTTACACAGAACTACTTTGGAATGTTTTCTGTTATTGACAGGATGAGAGAAGTTACGTGAAGATTGCCAGGTCCACAACTATGTCTAAAATGGGTAAATTGGCATTAAGATCTTAAAATAATTGTTAAGAAGGTAATGAAGAAATATAAGAATGATAATCTAAAATATTATGTAGGAACAAGATAGGATCGAAAGTAAATGCAGTTAAATGAATACTATAGAGCTATATATAAGATGTGATTATTTATAGATCAGTACAAACAAGGATAGTTAATTTTTTTAAAGCACACATCAATACACTGCAATGACTTGCTCATTCATTCTGTCATTCAGTCAAAACCTTTTGCTTTGGGGAGAGAGGGAGCAATTTGAAGAATAACAGACTTGGCTGACCTATACACCCTGGTCTCAGGAACTTCGAAGTTCCACTTCTGGATGAAACGTATATAAAAGACAAAATAATAGCAGTCAATATTTCTGGGATAAGATGAAATTTAACCTCTTTTATAACCAATGTATGTTAATTTTCCTATTTAATAATGATTCTCAAAGAAAATCAAGTCACAGAGAAGGCAAAAGAAAATGACAATATGATTTTGCATGCATTCTATTTAACATACCATTATTCTGAATGAATTCTAGCAAATGTCTTAATTATCTCATCCACTTCCTCCAAGAGAAATAGCTAGTCAACAATTTAGGCATAATGAAATAAATTTACTAAGTGTTTAATTTTTGAAAAGTTATTCTTTAGCCAGGATTAATCATTTGAAATTCCCCAGGACTGGCTTTAAAAAGTTGACTTTTATGCTGTTTAAATTTACAAATAACTTTCTTAAAATAAGGAATATCATTAGCAGCCTTGGTCATTTTAATTCTTAGGTAATTTTTCATTCTTTTTCCCAAAACATTACTAAGATTTAAGGACTAAGATGGAGTAGGATGTAAGAACAGAAGAATTCAAACTGACTGCATCATTTCACGAACACAAAAAAATAGCTAATGCTACAAGAAAATGATGAATTAAACGTATTTTAAATGTATCAGTAAACATTTCAGATGATCAAAAAGATGTTAAGTATTATGTGATGAATTATAATTATAATTTTATAAAATTACAAAGTTATACTTGTATAAATTTATAGCATAATAAACTATAACAGATTTTTTTAAAACCAAGAACATGTATTGGCATATTTTACATATAATGGTCACATTCATCACATTTATTTTGTACCTATACATGATGCATCTTGGTTCTCCCCCCTCTTCCCCACCCTCCCCTCTGTTCCCTCCCTCCTTATTTACAGCAGGTTTATTCATAATTTTCCATATTTTCCCTTTCCCTTTTTCTTTCCTTTGTTGCCTTTCTGCTTTTCCCTTTCTTTCTTTCTGGTACTCCTCTCCTTTGTATATTATCTTCCTTAGGGTTAGGGTTTAACAACTTCCTATCTCTACTACTTATTTTTTACTTCTAATTACTACAATATTTTAGAGCAGCTTTAGGTTTATCACAAAATTAGGTAGTAATTATAAAGAACTCCCATGGACCCATTTGCCAAACCGCCCAGATAGTCACATTCTGGCACCAAGCCAGTACATTTCTTGTAATTCATTGACTCAGAATGACTCATTGTTACTGCATAAAATTCATAATTTACATAAGGGTTCATTCATGATGTTGTGCACTCTATAGGTTTTGGCAATTGTCCAATGGCGTGTATCCACAACTGCAGCACCATCCAGGACAGCTTCACTGCCCCAGACTTTGTGTTCTGCCTATTCATCCCTGCCTTCTCCCAGCCCCCAGAATGTTTGTTACCTTTTTGAAATGTAGTGTCTTTGGAGTCATGTCATATGTAGCTTTATCAGGTTAGCTTTTTCCCCTTAATAATATGAATTTAAGTTTCTTCCACATCGTGATAATTTCTTTTCAGTGCTGAATAGTATCTCATTAAATAGATATGCCACAGTTCATTTATCCACTCGCCTAATGAAGAACTTCTTGGTTGCTTCCAAACTTTGGGAATTTTGAATAAAAATGATACAGATATCACTCTCTAGTTTTTTGTGTGTTTGTTTTTGTAAACATAAATTACTAGTTCATTTGGGTGAATACCAAGGAACAGTATCCCTGGATCGCATGGTAAAAGCACGTGTATGTTCAGTTTTCTAAGAACAAACAAACTGCCTTCGGCATTTGCACTACCATCTTCCATTCAAGAACCCACTTAGATGATAAGTCAGAATGTTCTTGAGTCTCCCTCTGTTGTGGTTTGTCTTTCTCTGGACCCTTTCAATATTTTCTCATTCTGGCCTTTCAGAAGATGATCATCCCAAAACTGCTATACAGATTTAATGCAATCCCAAATGAAATACCAATAGCATACCTCACAGAATTAGAGAAAACAATCCTAAAATTCATTTGGAACCAAAAGAAACCTAGAATAGCAAAAGCAGTTCTAGACAACAAAAGCAAAGCAGGGGCCATCACGATCCCTGACCTAAAACTATATTATAAAGCTACTGTAATAAAAACAGCATGGTACTGGCACAAAAACAGACCCCAGGACCAATGGAACAGATTAGAAGATGAGGAAACACGTCCAAACACTCTCAGTCACCTTATCTTTGACAAAGGGGCCAAACAACCTCACTGGAAGAAAGACAGCCTCTTTCATAAATAGTGCTGGAAAACTGGCTCTCCACATGCTAAAGGTTAAAACTAGATGCGTATCTTCCCCCATGCACTAAACTAAAATCAAAGTGGATCAAAGAGCTAAATATTAAAACAGAAACACTAAATCTGTTGGAAGATAGAATAGGTCGAACTCTTGAAGACATAGGTGTAGACAAGGACTTTATGAACAAATCCCCCATTGCCCAAGAAGTAACACAAAGAATCAACAATCTAATCTTATTAAAAAGCTTTTGCACAGCAAAAGAAATCACCAGTGGAGTGAAAAGACAACACATAGAGTGGGAAAAAATTTTTGCCAGCTATTCCTCCAACAAAGGACTAACATTTTGAATATATAAAGAACTCAAAAAAACCAGACCCCCCAAATTTAAAGACCCAATCCAAAAGTGGGCAACTGAAATGAATAGACATTTCCCAGATGAAGAAGTAGAAACCACAAATAAAAATATGAAAACATGTTCAACATCACTGGTCATTCGAGAGATGCAAATCAAAACAGCCCTGAGATTCCACCTCACTCCACAAAGAATGGCTATTATCAACAAATCAGCCAATAACAAATGCTGGAGGGGCTGTGGAGAAAAAGGAACCCTTCTCCACTGTTGAAGGGAGTGTAGACTGGTATAACCACTAAGGAAATCAGTGTGGAGATTCCTCAGGGAACTAGGACTAGAGGTTCCATTTGACCCAGCTATTCTACTTCTTGGTATCTTCCCAAAAGAATTAAAAGCATCATACCACAGCGATATAGACACACCCATGTTTATAGCGGCACAATTTGTAATAGCTAAATCTTGGAAACAGCCCAAATGCCCATCAACTATGGAATGGATAAAGAAAATGTGTTTTTTTTTTAAATACAGTGGAGTACTACTCTGCCATAAAGAATGATAAACTTGAGATATTTCTAGGTAAATGGATGCATCTTGAGACCATATGCTTAAGTGAAATAAACTGGACACACATATTTAAATACCACATTGTTTCTCTGGTATGAGAAACTGAAAGTGTAAATAAAGACTAAAATATATTATACTGGGAAAGGGAAGAAAATGTCTAAATGGGAAAGGGAACAAGGGAGGGGGAAAGGAACAGAGGGACAAGAGAAATAAGAAATGGAATGAAAAAATGGAAACAAAGCTTTTGAAATAAGGAGGGGGGAGGGGAATGGAAAAAAAGAAGCAACAAGATATATCACGTAGAGATACAAATCCCCTATGATGAATGTTATCACTATGTACATCTAAAATGTACCATTAAAATAAAATTTAAAAAAAAAAGAAGTTGAGTATGATTGGTAGAGTTTTCTTTCATTTGTTTTGTTAGCCTTTGGTAAATGCCACTAATCTCTACATTTAACTCTTTTAATCATATAGACTAATAATAGCAATAAACTTCCTGGTTGAGCATGACATAGGTTTGAGTATTCAATATTTCTTCTTTTGGGTATCTTTAAAAATATCTGTGAGAATGTTGTTCTAAAAAAAAAAAGCTAAATTTCTGGATAAAATTACTTTATTGACTTTTTACATGATGCCGATGTTGTAATATTCTCACAGGAAGCCCCAAAGAACAAAAATTTAAAACTCAGTCCTGGGCAATGCTTAACAGGAAAATTTACAGGTATTGTTCCTAATTAAAATCGTCCCAAAGTTTTCCTTTAAAAATAATGATGCTAAATATAAAAATACAAGCAATAAAATTGAACCCTCATTTTGTACTTTGACTTTTCATCAGGTAGAGTTTTAAGTGTTTGGAAGCGCATCTATTTTTTTGAATCCATGAAAAACAGCACAGAAAGGTATACGCTACAGTTCATTTTTTATAGATGAGAAAATAAAGCAGAGGGCATAGCCCAAGGTCACTCGGTACCAGAGGACAGAGAATGGCTCACAATTGTTCAGCCGTTATTTATTAGTCCGTATTTAACCAACAGTCACATTGCCCTGCTGCCTTCCCAGCCAGTTATTAAAAATTAAGCCTCAGAAAAAGAAAGTCTAATTCTCATAATCTCTGGTACAATTTGCCAATTTCGAAGATTTCTTTCCTCACGTTCACTGAGAATAGAGTTGTTCCTCAGTACCTGTGGGGAAATGGTCCCAGGACTTCCCCGTGGAAACCAAAATCTGCGGAGACGCTCAAGTCCCTATAAAACGGCATAGCATTTGCACGTAACCTGCGCACAGCTTCTCGTGTACTTCTTGTGGTCTCTAGGCGACTTAGAACACTTAGTACAATGTGCATGCTAAGTCAGTAGTCATACTGCATTGTTTAGGAAATAATGACAAGGAGAAAGGTCTTTACATGTTCAGATTGATGCAATATTTTAAAAATACTTTTAGGGGCTGGGGATTTAGCTCAGTGATTAGAGTGCTTGCCTTGTAAGCACAAGGCCCTGAGTTCAATCCCCGGCACCACAAAAAATAAAAATAAAAAATAAAAATAAAAATACTTTTGACCCATGGTTTGAACCCAAGGTTATAGAATTTATAGATATAGGGGAAAAATCGTATCCTAACGTAAGATAAAGAGAAGTGGGGAAAGAGAGGCCCTGTGTATGCAGTTTTCCTAACGATAGAATAAAAAATAGAATAAGGATAGAATAATGCCTGTCAAGCATTTAAAACAATTCGAAGTTCCTCATCTTGGAGATTACGTCCATTTTCATGACCTTACTTTACATGAACATCAGTATATCAATTTTTTTCCCTCGAGCCAGAGAGAGAACTGCTTGAACAGACATTGCTACAAAAGGACCGTCAGAGCTCGATGCTGTAAACAAGAGGACTGAAAGTTAGAGGCCAGTCTGGGCAGCCTAGTGAGACTCTCAAAATTAAAAGACTGAGGATGTGGCTCATTGGTAGATTACCCGTGAGCTCAATCTCTGTAACACACACACACACACTCACACTCACAAAGAACTGTCATAGTACCCATTGTCTAAGTGTGGTAAGACAATGACTATGACTTGGTGGCAATGTGATTTTCATGAATGATTTGGAAACCTGTGTAGTGATGGCAAGAGAGCAAGTTAGTAGAACTCAGAGGAAATAAAAGCAATCTTCAAAATGGTGTTTGTAAAAAAAAGAAATCTGATCAGGAGCAGGATAAATACCAGGTTTCATCTTGCGCTTAATATTCAGCCCTTTTCCTACCTGAGACGTCGGGCAAAATGGTTTGCAGAGAAGCTGGCTGAGTCCTGAGGAATACAAAACTACAGTGCCATCTACACAACCCTCTTTCTCCAAAGACGAATAACTGCTGGTGAAAGGTGGATGCACACCGCAGACAATAATGAAAACATAACCTAGCTTACTCTGGAATTCCTTGACATTTATATTTTCAGCAACTTTGCAAACATACTTTCAGAGAAAATAGAAGTCAAACACCACCTTTCCACTTGAGAGACTAAGATATCTTGGCCAAAGTCACACTAAGTGCTAATGAATCCATTTCATGGACTTGTCTGAGCTCAATTTACGTGCCTGGCCCACATTGTCCTGTATGTCAGACCTTGAGTGCTGATAAAAAATGAAAAACAAATTGGCAAACTAACAGAGACAAGCTGAGAATTCAGATATGTAGGTATACAGTTCAGTGTTTTCCTCAGAATGAAAGTGGCTAAGCCTAAGGAATGGGTACTAAAGTATGGTGAATAATAAAGTTGCATTTAATTTAATTCAGAGATAAAGGAAATTTAAAAACCCCAATCTTCTGTGAGATGCTACTAATAAGATTTTCTTTTATCATCTCTATTAAACTACAGTTTAAACTACCTTTTAGAAACAATACAGAAAAAAAGGGCAAACCATTGACTTTTTGTGAATACTGTATTTCTAGGTTTTTAAATATGTTTGCTTCAGAAATAGCAGTTTCCTCCCCTGTAATCATTTGCCATTTTTCCAGTTAATTTGTGAGGTTTACATGATTAGCTTTTATCCACGTGTTTAGAAAGTTATTGTTCTTAAAATGCTGGATGATTGGCAAATATACTATGTACTCTACTACACAATAAGAAGTAACTTTCTACCACAGGATCAATGGAAATTCTTAATTTTAGTTAAAGGATCAAATCAAAAAAGCAGTAGTGGTTAATTTTGCACAGTGTATTTCCCAGCACCCTTTGAAAGGTAGCATAAATTCAAAAGATAACAGTTTTAACTTGAAGGTGTTCCCATATACTCCATTCTCCAAATATTTGCAGAATTTTTGAAATCAAAACAATTGTGAATGTTAAAATTCTTTAATGTACAGAGGTTAATTTATATTTTATTGAAGCTCACCCAGGAGAACTGAGATTCTTTTGATATTTTGGTACACTTTATGACTGCAAGCAAGTACAAAAACTAGATTTTACTCAGACTTTATGGAATGATCAGACCAACGTGGAATTTTTAATAGGAAGAACGAAAAACCACCTTGAGGTCTCCAGTTCTTAAAGCCGAGGATACGAATTTTATCCCACTCTGTCAGCAACGTAACCTACATTTGTTTACCTCTATCAGTGTGATTGTGCAGGGAGTTCAGGAAGATAAAATTATAACTTAAATCTAAGTGTTTCTTTTAAGATATTTAAAAACAAATAGCACACATAGAAAATATACATAAATATTTAAAGTAAAAATTTAGGGCCCCATTACCGTTTAAACAGCAACAAACTAGTAGTCACAATCGTGACAGAGTGCTGCTAGGAGCTGTCACTTTCTGAGTGTATAAAGGGCGTCTGAGAGCCACCGATAGTCTTAAGTCAAGGTGACTTTAGGTGGAGACAGGGAGCTATTAGCAGTTTTTTAAAGTGTTCCTTTATACCGGAATAAATTTAATAGAGAAGATGATAAAATTTGTTTGACAGCAATATATTCAGGTGAGTAAAAGAGTGTCTGATCTCCCCTGCCAGGACTGGTTGACCCTCAGAATGACCACGGAGAAACCACCTGTGGGCTCCACTTAAACCCAGGAGGGGATAAAGGAAGAGCACGCTTGGCAGAGTCTATCCAATTCCAGGCTGCTTGGCCTCCAGGCATTATTTGGACTTCTTGGCTAGCAACTGTCTAGAAAGATTCTCTCTTTAGAACCCTAAGATCCTTGACTAGAGAATTCCATCTCTGTGGTGATTTTTCTGTCCCTGGTGAAGGTATAAATATTAGTGTGATAGGGACAGAAAAGAGATTTGTGACCGAACAAGGATTCTGGAATACCTCAGAACTTACCCAGTATGTGCCACTATGGCTTCACCAACTGAATGAGTTTGAGAATGGCTACTCTCTTCAGCATCCCAAAGAGGGAAACCACAGAAAACCCTGTAGTACCTTGACATTGGGGAAACCATCCCAACAGTTGACATAAACCACAAGTTTCACAGACTGCTCTGCTTCAATTCTTGTTCCAGGTGTTCCTTTCAGAATCAAAGTCCCTGAAAACTTAGACTACATTGGAAACAGAACTAGGAATTCATTCATTACTTTATCTCTTCCTTTTATCTATTATTTTTTTCTGTAAATATCTCCTGGATGGTATTTCCCAGAGAAGGTGCCAAATGAACTGACCTTTGAAATCTGTTGAGAATGTAGCTTGATTTGAGGGTGAGGAATTTCATACAGGGCCTATTTGCATGGGAATAAATGATCAGTCTGAGAGAACACAGATGTTTCTTTTCCATAGGTCTTAGTCATAGTGGGAGAAGGCAAAGAAACAGCAGGACCAAGCCCCAAAGGGACTTCTCTACTGTTAGAGCTGCACTTTCTTTTGCAAACTCAAGACTCACTCAAAGAAATGAACAAGGAAGATACACACACAACCCTCTATGTTAGAAAGAATCCCTGTAGAATACCCTAATGAGTGTCAGCACTCAATAATAACTTTGAATAAATTAATGAATAATGAAAGCTGTACCCAAGTCAGTGACAAGAAGAAGGGAGAAAAGGAAGTGAGAGGGGGAGGGGAAGGAGAGGAGGAAGAAGAAAGAGAAAGAGGAGGAGAGGAAGGAGGAGGAGAAGAAGGAAAAGGAGAAGAATCAAAAACAAGTCTACAGATGACATATAATGTGCTCTATAAAGCTTGGAAAATGATTCAATTATAGATTGATAAAATAGAGAAACAAAGTGTGTGTATGTAGAAAAACAATTACCCAGCCACCACCACACCACCATTGGCTTTTTGTTAAGGCTTTCTAACCACATTCCCCTCCAAGACTGAAACTATAGATACTCAAGTGTCAATGCTATCTAGCCCTATTGACATTTATCAAACCTACGGGAAGATAATGTGCACACTGTTCTTCAGTATCATTTAGAATGTCTTCCTACAACTTCTTGGATAGATTCCTCATTTAAATCATGTCCACAAAATTTCTCACAAAATTGACATTGTCCCACCAAAAACAGCTGCTTTGATTCAAACAGTTCATATAAAAAGCAACACCACAAACTTAGTACCAAAATAAAAAAGCCACAAGCAATCCACAAATGATAAAACTAGATTCTTTGTCTATTTTTAACATTTGTTTTAATATCAATAGCAACACTTTGTTAAAACAAATATTCATTTTTTCCTAAGTTATTTTCAAATGCAAATTTCTAAATCACTGTGAGAAGAGCCTTTGGAATGTCAACTTAATAAATTCCAGCTGCCTTAAAAAAGTGATTTACTGCTCACTATTTACTTGAATCTCTTCTGATTTGAGATGTAATTGAACTGGTTGAGTTATATTACAAAAGGAGAAGTCTAAGAGGATTTGGGGAAGGAAGAATGAAATGTTTAAAATTACTTTTTACTTCAGTTGAAGGAGAGCCTTATTAGACTCTAACTGTCATAGCCGTGTACTTTGAAGCAGTAATCTCACAGTATATTTGCAAACATGAGAAAGCAAAAATGATTCCTACCATAATCCATTTATATAGTCTTGGAAGACATGGAAAAGCAATAGGTTTAGTTATCTTTCAAACTGTTTTGAAGTGTTGTGACTAGAGGTACTGAAAGTTGTATTTCTGTATTCTGTGTATCCAAGTTTTCAATATCACAGTTTAAGCAGGCAGAAAATTACAAAAATAATATAAGGAGATCTTTCTATGCCTTAACTCGTTTCATCTATGCTAACAAGATATACAACCATAATACATTTTCAAGTAAAAAAAAATATTGATATATTATTAAATTACAAATCTTTTTCAAAATTCCACCATTTTTTCCACTAATGTCTTTTTCCTGATCAAGTATCTCATTTTGCTTTTACTTGTAGACATCATCAGTAATCAAAACACAGTATTTTTGTGTGATATTCATGACTAAAATGCATAGCTTCCACTACTTAAGAGCAAACATCAATCAACCCAAATTGAAGAACATTTCAATAAATAAGTTAGCAGTACTCTCCAAAAGCACTAATGTCAAGAAACTCTGAGTAGCCATTATAAATTTGAGGAGATTAAAGCGAAATAATAGCATACACTGCCTTTTCACATGTTTACATTTTATTTTTGGCACTGCAGCCAGAAAAGAAAAGGGAAAAATTAAGAAGCCCCAGCATAGCAAAAGCACTGGGCATGGATGTGAGATAGAAGCTTTTTTTCATCCTTTTGATGCCTACAGGGAATTTTTTTTTTTTTTTTTTTTTTGTGCTGGGAATTGAACTCAGGGCCTTGTGCTTGCAAGGCAAGCACTCTAAACACTGAGCTAAATCCCCAGCCCTCCTACAGGGATTTTTGATTACCTTTCGTGGAACTAAAAAATGCGTTAAAGTTCGCAGAAGTTACAGGTTTCCTGTAATCCACATCCCACTGAATCTGCTGAATGAAAGATCTCTGTTTAAACTCCGTCAATACTATGAGTTGTGGCTGTGTGGAAAGGAAAATGGAATGACTCTGTTGACCACTCATTTTTGTGCTACAAGCCTTTGAAGGGAGAAGGAGGCTTGGCAGTAAGCGTCAGGATGTGGTATTTATTTTATTCAAAATGTGCTATTTACATTGTGTCAAGAAGGACAAAAGTCAAAATCAGAGAGGTTGCAGAAAGGAAGGTAGACCCATGAGAACCGGAGAACTGCGCAGGTGGAATCCAGAATATCAAAGACACTCCCACAGCGTGTGCATAGTCTATTAGAAAGGTATGTTTTCATTTGACCTGGATCTCTAAAGAAAAAACACCCAGAGTCTTTCCTAAATCTACAGTCATGGGACATCATCTTCTGAACACAGTTTGAATAGAATGTGCTAAAATGAAGGGCCTGTGGCTTCTGTATAGATATTTTGACAGGTCCTGAAGTCTCTGAGATGTTATACACAATTTGAGCCTGGGAGTATTTGTCCATGTTTCTGAATTTACAGAATCTTTACATTTTCAGGGAAGAAAGAAAGGAAGAAAGGAAGGAAGGAATAAAGGAAGGAAGGGAGCGAGGGAGGGAGAAAGGGAGGCAAGGAAGAAGGGAAAAAGGAAAGAAAAAGAAAGAGAAAGAAAGAAAAACAGACAGAAAGAAAGAAGGAAGGAAGGAAGGAGAGAGAAAGAAAAGGAGAGAAGGAGGAAAGGGAGGGAGGGAAAAAGATACAGAGAGAGAAGAAAAAAAATCAACAAAGAAAAATTCCATGAGCCATTTTGGATTGGAAAAGAGACAAGAGGCATTAGACTTAATTGAAGTATTGCATCAAGAATAACAATAATTCAGAATTAAACTGGTTGCTACCATGCACCAATTTCCAGTAGATTTTTATATATTTTCTCACTTCAGTCTCATAAGCACTTATATGTGACAATTGTTCCCATGTTTCCATTTGAAAAATTGAGATCAAGAGAGACTGATTTCCTTCCCAAACTATAAAGTTGGTAAGAGGAAAAATCAGAATTGGCAAACAGGCCTAAAAGAGTTCCAAGCTTAGACTCTCAAATAACATGAAGCTATTCTTTGAGGCTGAATATTTTATTGTGAATCTACATAAATGAAAATACGCACCCCTAAATATTATAACAGTTTTATTTTTACTGGTCCTGGTAAATCATTGAAAGTTGTCTGCCTGGTAGCTATGATATTTTTTAAATATATATTTCAGCAGCCAGCTTTAAAGGAAATTAAACAGTTTTCATGGTTATGAATTTTCCAGCTTTCTCACCTTAATACAGTCCTTTGCTTCCCAAGTTTTTCTGTTTTACAAATTCCATTGATGTAGTACTCGAGATTGGCCACTAACCTGCCCGGATTGAGCATTTGCCAATGCCATCAAAGCTGTGAGCATTCTTTTCCATGGGAAGTGTTCTGCTCCTTCATTCATTTAAATGCAATTCTCCTGCTGTGTAATTATGAGGTAGTATTTATAGTGAACTGCCTGAAAACTTCATATTATAAAAATAATCTATATTGTGAACAAACTGATGATATGGTAGACACAGAGGAAAGAAAACAGAGAAAGAAGAGTATGTACAATTGATTATTTCTAAATCAAACCAGCATTCATTTACCCTAATCTAATAATATATCCATGATCATTATTTTTAGTCAATAGAGTAGTTTTAGATTCAGAGCAAAATTGAGAGGCAAGTACTGAAAATCCCCTTAATGCTTTCTGTCCCTACAGTCACAGCACCTTGCCAGATCTCAAAAGTACTAAAGTCCACAGTTTATGACAGGATTCACTCCTGGTGTTACATATTCTATGGGGTTTGAGAAATATATCCACCACTGTAATATTATACAGAATATTGTGGCCTAAACATCCCGTCTCCTCTGTCTTTTATTCCCTCCCTCCCCCCTAGCTCCTCACAACCACTGATCTTTTTACTATCTCCATAGTTGTGCCTTTTCCAGAATGCCAGAGAGTTGGGATGATGCTACAGATTGACCTCTTTCTTTCAGTAATAATCACTTCAGGTTTTTTCATGTCTTTTCATTCCTTGATAAGTCATTTCTTTGTTAACACTGGACAATATTCAGTTTGAGTGTACCACATTTTATCCACTCACTTATTAAAGGACACCTAGGCTGGGCACAGTAGTGCATTCCTGTAACCCCAGCTGCTCAGGAGACTGAGAGGAAGGTTGTAAGTTCGAGGCCAGCCCTGCAATGCATGGAGACCCTGTATCAGAAAAGAAAGAAAGAAGAAATGAAGGAGAGAAAAGAAAAAAGAATCTTAGTCATTTCCACATTTTAGAAGTCTTGAATAAATCTTCTATAAACATCTGTGTGTAGGTTGGTATGTGAACATAAGTTTTTGATTCCGTTGGACAAATATCAATAAATGCCAATTGCTGGACTGCTTGCTAAGGTTATGTGCAGGTTTGCAAGAAGCTGACAAATTGACTTTTAAAGTGACTGTACCATCCATGATCCTAATTTCAAATCCCCAAGAGATCTCTGTGGCAATTATTTCTTCATTTTCAAGACAATCTAAAATTTTCTACGAGTTTACAAGTGGCTTTCTTTAAACACCTGTGAGTTCAAAATGTGTGACTTTCCTGCTCCACTTGAGATCTGCGGGAACAGAGACCCTAAAGCACGTCACTGGGCACAGATGCACCTGTTAGGAGAGCCCTGATTCCGTAAGACAACTGGGATGGGCAAGCCCTCCTGCAGTTTGCCTGGGCAGCCACTAATGACCCGAGCCATCCTGTGAATACAGTGCATTTGCAGGTGTAATTGCAACACATGATGCAAATAACAAATCATATTTAACTCTGCGCTGCTGGTGAGTTTAACTGGAAGTCATCACCCTGTTCTGTCCAGTAAGCTGTTCTGCATCAATTATAGGTGATAAAGAAAATGTGTTATATATATACATACACGATAGAATTGTTTTCAGCCATGAAGAAGAATGAATTCAGGTCATTTATAGAATGGATGGAGCTTAAGACCATAATTCTAAGTGAAATAAGTCAGATACACAAAGTTGAATATTACATGGTTTCTCTTACATGAGAAACCAAAAACAGAAATAAAGCATAAAATAAGGGAGATATAATAGGAAGCAGAGAGGCAGGCTTCTTGGAGATGTAGAAGATCATCAGAGAAGGAGGGAAGAGGGGAGATTGAGAAGGAGGAGAAAGGAGATTTGAAATTATCAAGACGTAATATGTACATGTCCCAACTCCTGAAAATGAAAATAGTTATTATGTATCACAAACATACAGCCATGAAATTTTAAAAACTACCAGCTGTATAAAATCAACCACTCGATGTTTAGTCGCTTTTCAAACCATAAAAACCAAACTCTCTTTTCCTGTACTAGTCATTTACCTCTAAATGAATATTCATTTACAACTAAATAGTCACATATTTAAAATAATTTCATGGAAAAAGCACCATAGTTTAATAAATGGCTTTTTGAAACTTAGACTTTGTCGTCACAAAGAAAACCCATCAAGTCAGTGCATCACTTTCTACCTGGAGGTATTTCTCTTCATAAAATTCTTAACTTGCTCATCTTGGCATCTGTGGCTCTGAGGACCCATACTAGCACATGTGTCAATAAAAAATCATAGCCTGGTGGTTGAAAGGAAGACTTTTTTCTTCAGTAAGGATTATTTAGCTTATTAAATTGATGACATTTTTAGTATCAGGTTACTACTTTTCTTTGTTTATGAGTAACATTTAAAAATAGAACTATTGCACATCATCACTAACAATACTAGAAGTTTTGTTTTCCCATCAAAATCCATGTATATTGCATTCAAATGAGAGGAAAGTTTTTCGAATGAAACAGTTTACTATAGTTACCTGCAACTGAGCCAGACGGGAATAAATTCCATGAGGTCAGTTTTATCAAACTGCCTCTGTTTATTCTGTTTTTCAATTCAGCTATTGATACCTCCAGAGATTAAATTTATAGGCTGAATTCTCTAAGCATTTATCTCAGCGTGCACGCTTCAGCCCCACTATGAGACAGAAGCTCCCCATCAACCGCTAATTACCTAATGAGTCAGCCCCACCCTTTCTTGTGCATTCACCGCAACCCAGTTTTTAAGCACTGCTCAGATTCCACCTTCCACAATTTGTGCCCATTTTGGCTGACTTTGCCAACAATTTAGAAAAGCCAAGAGGCCAATAAACAAGTAAACTTGGATAGCCACAAACCACGGTGCCCCAAGTCTAAACTACAGAGTCTGCTTACTTATCATACCTCATGCTGGGGCAAAGCCATTGCTGGTCTTAGCTGGAGGCCTCCAATGGACCTCTTGAGAATGCTGGATTGGTATCATGTTAACAGATGTGAAAAACACAGCTTCTCCTATGTGAGGAACCTGTGGTAAGCATATAGCAACATTTCTTTGATTGTTCAAACCACTATTACCATTGGAAAGTCCTGTAGGATCTTTGGGATCTAACCTACATTTCTCTTTCTAGAAAAACTGAGCATGGAGGAATTGATAAGGGGGAAACATAAGATTCTTGGCATTGCTCTCTCTATTACTAACTTTGAAGAGGCTTCTGACAGATAAATGAATAGAATGATTCATGCTTCAAGACATCAGCATCAGACGTACACGTTCATGCCAAGTTTAGGAACAGCTAATCTAGGTCTAAGATACGACTTCTCAAATTTCATCAAGCATCAAAATTATGTGTGTACTTGCTAGTACAAAGATTACTGGACATCATCTCAGTTTCTGCTTCAGTAGAACTCGGTGAAGAGTTTGCATTTCTAACAAGTACCCTGGATGTGTTGGTGCAAGCACTACACTTTGGGAACCAATGTTCTGGGGAGTTCTGGGTGTCCCAGAAGGCCCACATTTTAGATTGCAGCTCAGGTTTCACTGGCAATAACTATATCACCTGGACATCTCCATGTGCTAGACTACCAAGACATCAAATATTTTCAGTATCATATCATGCATATTCACCCCAAACAAAATCAGATTCTCTTAAATAAGAGAAAAAAGGAGGATGGAGATGTGGAAGGTCAGCAGACCCAGTATACTTATTGTCATGCAAACATAAAAGTGGTATCACAGTGTTTCTCCTTTATCTACAGCTTTGCCTTTTGCTGTTTCAGATTATCCATGGTCCATGGTGCTCTACAAATAGTAAGTGAAAAATCCCAAAATACCACATTCATAAGTTTTAATTTGCAGGCTGTCCTGGGTCCAAGGAGGCAAATCATCCCTTTTTCCAGCACTTCCACCCATCTACACCGCAGCACATTACTCTTTCTTATCAGACCCGCTGTTGTGGCTCCCATATGTCTACCTTCAACTAGCCCTTATTTTGATGCACATTAGCCAAAAAGCGCAGAAGGAAGCAGAAAATACAGATATGCCAAATAGAAGCTGTAAAGTCCTTCCTTTAAGTGAGAAGTTGAAAGTTTTCAATGTAAATAAAGAAAAAGAAAAATCATATACTGCAGTTGCCGAGATCTCCAGTCAAATAAATCTTCTATCTTTGAAACTGTGAAGAAGGAAAAAGAAATTCATGCTCGTTTTGCTGTCACGTCTCAACTGGAAAAGTCGTGGCTATACTGTGTGATGTTTAGTTTAGGCTTTAACAGGGTTTAGTACTAATCATAGTTTTACACAGCTATTGGAGGTCCTGGAATATATGCCCTGTAAAGAAGACTACTGTGTTTTTATTTTCATACTGGGACAAACTGCAGACTTTCGGAGCCTGGACAGCAGGCAGCACCTCCTGGCCCAGGTGTGGCAGCTACCGCAGCCTCTGTGCAGGCTGCCTCCATGGGGACAGACTGTGACGCTCTGGACAGGGAGCTAGCAATGTCTGCTGCAGACGTGTATGAAGGTGAGCTGCTATTGCCTCACCTGGGCGGTTAGTCTATTCTCCAAGAACAGTTCCCATCCACAACTCTAACAAGAGTCAATCTCCATAGGAGCAGGTAAGACTTAATTGCTAATGGCCTCTAGCCTCCTTCCAAGGATCACCAGTGAATTGTCTGTACTGGTAAAAGGATAAGGAAAATGATGAAATATGTTAGCACTTTATCACATCCGGCTTCAATAGTTTTTCCTCAAATGCCATTTCCCTCCGACTCTTTTCCCTGAGAAGAGGTATCACACAATCCCTGGCTCCTACCATGGAGCTTTAGGGTTTAGAATCATCGCCAGCAGATTAGCTGAGTGACCCAGGGGGCACATTCCAGCATAAAGTGCTCCGATACCCTAATTCCCCCTCTTACCTCCTGCACACCGGGCCCATCTGCAGTGATCGCAATGCTTCCCATTTTTGTAATGATTGAATCTGAAAGGGAAGTGGGCCCTGAAACACCATAGTGCACAGCAATTTTGAAAGATTTGAAAGCTTTTTCCTTGAAACCACAGAATGTCCTGAAAGTCTCTGATCGCTTAACTCTCTTCTTTCCCACACAGGTCTGACCAGGCCCCTATTCCATCAGCCACACATACACTGAAAAGTATCTGTCTTTAATCATTAAGTCATCTGACTGCTTCAAATGACTCTATTGCTCTTATAAAAACTGAAGTTATTTTCACTTGAGAAAGTTCAGGCCTGTGATTTCTTTTACTACGAAAATGGGGTCCATCAGCAAAAATTACACAGAATCATTGGTTTGCATCTAAAATACAACTTACTGTATATAAATAAATGTAAGAACCTCCAGTATCTGTGGGTCTCCTTTATGTGGAAAATAAAAAAGTAGGCGTAGCCTTAGTACCTCTTGATGAACATTAGTGCTGTTGCTCTCTGAGTGACAGCAAAACTTATTGTGGGGGCAACGGACAGCCACAGAGCCACACACAGAACCACCAACTCTTGGTCTGTGCCTGTAGCTGCAGTGTCTTTGTTTCTCAGGTTTATTAAACCTTTGCTCAAAACTAGCAGCCCTGGCTATGATAGCAATCCACTGAGAAGGCTCATCTAACCCCATGAGCTCACAAAAGGTTACGTCTGCTATGTGTAAACAGAACCAGTGATTAGCAGATTCTAAATTAGAAAGTACTGCTTAATCTCTAGAACCATGCAACGATCTTGCCTCTGTCTCCTCTAAGCATTAATTTTTAGTATTAAAATTCATTTCAAAGAAGACACTCACCATTATCTTCCTAATTTTATAAAAGTGAAGTTTTAATGTATTTCTTGCTCTTCATAAATCAGCCTAATTCCATTCATACATGTTGCCATATTGGGTATTTTATCTAATAATCATTAAAGAACATATCACACTGCTTCAGTTCGAATTAGTTTGCGTGAACTCATCCAATAACCATCCACTCAGTGTTTACTGCATGGCCAACGTGTGTTAGACTCATCACTCATTGTGGGCGATGCAGACATGAACAAGAAGTCATGGTTTTGGGACTTGGTGAGCTCACGTTTATCCAGTAAGCTGACTTAGGAAGGACAAATTTAGTCATGCTCATTTCATAAACAGACACTTGAGATTATGGTATGTATTGGTTTCAGGTAGTTTTCCAACTGTAATGGAAAAAATAAGCAACTAAAAACAATTTTTCGCCAGGTCCCAGTGTTCCCTTCTTTAGAGTCTTCTCTTCTTTAGTGTTACCGTTCTCTCTTATTTATTGATATTTGGTCCTCAGTCAACAAAACCACTACATAGACTAATTGCTTATTTATGTGGATCCCCTCACTAGATGGCGAGTTTTGCCCTTGAGCATAGAGAAATGAATTTTTGTATGCTTCTGACCCCTCTCGGACATTCCTCCTCCCTACTCACTCGGGAAACACAGGAGTCGCCCTCACTGTGACAGCTCAAGATGTGTTAGATGAGTGGACCAGGGACAGATGGAGGGTAGGTGAATGCATGGTAGACAGCTGGATGGATGGATGGAGCGATGGGTGGACAGGCGGACACCCAGCTGAGATCCACAAGCCACCACCAGAGCTTACTTAGTTCCTATGGCTACTTCATAAGTCAAAACTTACTCATTCATCCTTATTTTGAAGGATTTCTGTCAAGGCAGAGTACTCAGGTCCTGTGGCAGAATACAGGGAAGAGAGGGGATGCTTTGGCCTGAAAAAAAAAAAAAAAAAAACTCTTTATGGACATGGAAGGCAGCTGAGGCAACATCCAGTTCAATTCCATACTTCACAGATGAGAGCAGTTATCACAAGCGGTGCAATGTCCTTCCAGTACTCTTTACTCTCCACCCAGACCTCTTCCCAGCGCGGTCTGAACCGGATTTGTAAATGAGAGAAACGCAGTATCGTGAATGTCTTTGTCAGTCTGGTGTAAACGTGAATGAACAGATGGTTCACCAGGCCTCCTGGAGGCCAGCCTGAGGTCTGGGTGGAAGGACGGGGGCATCTTGAATTTATATTTACGTAGAGGCTGCAGCACCCTCACCCAGCATGTGTGGCAGCTGCTGCACCTTCCCATATGCCTTTGTCATGCAGCGGAGCCTGTGCACTGATGTAGTCTAAGTCAAACTGGCTTCTTGAAAGGTCTCTGCTCACTCTGGTGGTTGAAGCTCTCTGACCCTCTTCTGTTTCTGACTGTAGCCCAACTGATGAAGTGTTCCGTGCTCAAATAAGCTCTGTGAAACTTAATTTGTCTAAAGTTTTTCTATTAAACAAAACAAGAAAGAACTGTCCTAATGATCTGCAAATAGGAGGAAAGAGAATGGCTTCAGAACACCAAACACAACCTGAAGAGGAAAGCTGTACTGGGTTCTAGGGTTGGAGGTAGATCATGCCAAATGAACACATTTCTCAGTAGCAGGTGAAGAGTAAATTGTTGCTTTTAGTTGAGAAGATTTGAGAAATAGAGTTAAAAGGATGACTTGTTTATTGCACAGCATTTGCAGCTTTTTTACATATCATTCTCAGTTGAGATAGCAATCGCTGGTGGTAAACATCCACAAATTGGTGTTTTATTTTCCTCATTAAGTTCTTTCCATAAGATTATAGCTCAGCGAAGATATCAGTAGGAGTCTACTGTTATTCGCAGCATTCCGGCAGAAAATAGACTAAAGAAATAATTAGCATTCTCGTTTAACATCCTGATATTACCCTTATCCCTATTGTACTCATGTCATATGAGCATTTAAGAGCGTAGTTATGATGTTCTTTAAAATTAGAGGTTAATTTGTTTGTGTGCAACATCTTTGCTATGTAAAGGCTGAGTCTACAACTTACTGCTCCTTTTCTTTCCTTTGGTGCTATGAGGTTTTCATTTGTTTTTCCTTGCAGAATCCTACCACATGGAGCCTCTTAAAATGCCACAATGTAACCGCACTTTATGAGGTTAATTCTGTGTAATAAATGCAGCAGCAGTACAGAATAGTAATGAAAGTATTGTATTCTGAAGCTATGCAACCTAAATTCCACCACTAACTAACTGTGAACTTTGGTCAAGTCATTCAATTTTTCAGGGCTTGGTGGTAGCTTCTTTCTAAGCTAGAAATATTAATAACTTACCTGTCTAACAACATAGAACTAGATAAGATGATCTCTTGATTTCCCCCTAGGCTGAAAATATCTATGACTCTTAGGGAAAAGTCAACAAATGACTCTTGAGAATGACATGGTAATAATCCTATGATATTTCAAAATGTTAGTATTAACATAAATGGGATAGTGGTGTATTCACTGAAGGTAAACAAATTACCACTGCAATGCAAGTTAGCAAAAGGGCAGCTTTCATTTTGAAATTGTGTATCCTGTATCTCAATCCATCATTCTCCTTCATTTCTGAGGTCAGATTCAGTTCCAACTTTTTTGGTGACATATGAGCATATAAGGTAAAAAATGTAGCTATTACTAGCTCCAAAAATGACATGAGTCTGTTGATTCTCCTCGGCTCTAAAATGCATTGCATATGTAAGATGAATATGTTAAAGGGAATGGCTATTAAGCTTCATTACTCTATAAAAAAAACTTCCTTTGTGTTTACTTGTCTCCTTTATTGAGCTAAACTTGTGTTCAGTGTTAGAACTTGTAGCCAAAGTTTTAACATATTATATGTTTAACAAAAGGCACTTGATGGACTGAGGGCAGGTGAACTAAACAAGTGTGTTCACAAAGTTGTCCATGAAACTTTCTGAGATTTGTGGATTGCTTTAAATTGCTACCCAAAATGCCTGCCCTAAAAGCTAGTTTATTACACAGGTATATATTAGGTAGACATTTATTCATGCATGCAATACACTGATTCATAAACATTGAATACCTATTTTGGGCCAGGCACCGTTGTAAGAATTATGTAGAATGACAGGTGAACTGAGAGGTCTCTTGGCTTCACAGAGCTTTAGAATTTTTTCAATGATAACACCAAAGGAAGGTACAACTATTCCACCTAGAAAAACCTGGAAACGTTACGGGTTTGGATAGACATTTTTAATATACTCATGACAACTGATAATGTTATGTTTCCTAGGGAAATAATGCAGAGTTGGACAATTAAAAACCAGAGAGTGCAAGTATAGTGGGGAAGGATATATTTTAGAATTGGTGGAAAAGGAGAGGTAGAAAAAGAAATTAGGAGAAAAATATTCAGATTCAAGAGACACAAGAAGAATCAGGAAGGGGGAATCTGTCAGTAAAGAGTGTAGAGAGAGTTTAAGGAATTTAATCAAGTGAAATACTGCAGAGAAGTCTGGTAGAACAATGACAGAGAAGCAGCCTTAGAAACTGGCATTGAGGTGGGCACTGAGATGCCTGCGAGCAGCTTCCCCAGGGTTGTTATGCACTGAATGGCCCTTCTGGGCAGCTCTCAAACAAACAGGCCACATTCAGCTCCTCAAAACATTCTCAGATGCCACAGCACTCAATTCCCCACTGCCAGCTGCCTGAGCCAGTCTTTCTGTGTTAGCTTTCCTTTGCTGTGGCAAAATACCTGAGACCTAAAGACAGAAAGATTTATTTTAGCTCATAGCTTCAGAGGATCCAGTCCAAGATCACTTGACTCTTTACTTCCAGGCCTCTGGTAGGAAGAGCACTGTGGCAGGGATGATGTGGTAGAGCAGGGCTGCTCACAATATGGACAAAATACATCCTTTGAAGGCAAACTCCAAGTGACTTAGTTCTTCCCACTAGGTCTCACCTTCTTTAGTTTCTGCTTCTGCTCAGTAGTGCCACTGGCTGGTGACAAAATGCTCAACACATGATCTTTTGGGGACATCTAAAACCAAACAGTAGCACTTCCCTTCTGTGCCCTGGGGCCTTGAGACTTAACTATATGGTGAAACAACGTCCATGATATATGGTACTTTGCTTTTAGCATCTCCAACTAGCCATTTCCTTTTCCTGTGAAATACAGAGTGATTTTCACATTCCTCCACAAGGCCTGCTTGAGATTTTTTCTTTGTGTCCCAGAGAAATGAATCAGACTGTACAAGCCTACCTATTTATTTCTTGATTGGCTTGTGTTTGGAAGCTTGTAGTATATATTTATTTATTTATCTATCTATTTATTTATTTATATTTAGTTTGTAGTATTTTATGTCTCAGGGTCACCCATCTCTAAGAAGACAACTAGAAATATTTGCAATAAAAAAGAAATTTAAAAAAAAGTAAAAATAAATGACCCCCAAAGGCCTCACTCACTCATAGGTGGAGCTTTTGAAAGATGACTGACGTACTAATTTGCTTTAGGAGGCGGGATCTGGTGGAAAGAGCTGTGCCCCTGGAGGTGTGACCCAGAAGGTGTATCTCCCTTCCCCAGCTCCTCCCTTCTCCCTCTAACCACCATGATGTGAGCAGCTGTCCTCTGTGGCAGGCCCTTCCACCATGATGGTTCTCTGTTTGAGTCTGCTGGACATGGACTGAAACTTCTGAACCATGAACCCAAATAACTCTCTCCTCTTTGGGTTGTGGGTGTCTCAGCAACAAGAAAGTGACTAAGATACTTCACAACAGTGAGAGTTTCGTTCTCTGTCCATTGCCAAAGGAGAATCACTAGGGTCCTACACCTTGTCTTATGTGTTGGAGGACACTTCTCAGGGTGAAAACCAGTGCCCAGGATTAGGGCTAAGCATCTCAAATCTCCTCTGCTTATTTGCTCTCTTTTTCTCTCAACTTCCTCCCTGGTTTTAAAATGTCTTCGTCCTTGGGTCCTAGGTTTTGACGACTATTTCTGATATCAACCTCTCCTAGGAGATCCATCAGTTCTCCAGACAAATAGTACCGCTAATGCTCTACTTTCGAGTGTCAGAGAGCTAATAGTTGATATGAAAATTATTTTCTCCGTGAAATTTTTAAAATATGTCTGAAATCAAGCTGTGTATTTAAAAAGCTTCATGACCTAAATATATGTGGGGGTGGGGTCAAACTTTTTTTTTCTACCGCAGATTTTCAAGACTAGGAAAGGAGTTATAGGTCTACAAAGAGGTAGACGACATATAATGGAAGTAAGGAGAGTTGGTGGGTATCCAAAGAAGGAGATTTGTGCTGTACTGCTTCCCAGGCTGAACCTTGAGGAGGCAACATATTTTAAAACAGGTGTGGGGACATGAGAGACATCTTGTTTCTGGTTAGAGTCCTAGGAGTTGAAAAGAACCCAGAAAGAGGAAATAACTCTATTGTGTCTATATGGGAGAGTCTTCATCCAGCTTTGATGAGATTTTTAGTGTCTCATGTGTGAAAGAACATCTTAGAAAGGACATAAAGAGCCATAATTAGATAGACAATAGAAAGCAAGAAAAAAAGTACATCTCGGCAGATGCCTTTATTGACAGATGGGTGGTAAACATGGAATAAGGGCCTGAAGAACCCCCCATTGCACCCCATATTCTATTTGTGACAGCTACAGTGGGGGTTCAGATATATGGACCAGGATTGGGATACTGTGTACCAGGTAGAGGTCAGTTCTATCTCCAGGGAAGAGGGGAGAAAGGGTATTTTTTGACAATAGATAGCAGTTTCTTCCACAGGCTGCCCATTTTATCACCAAATTTGCATACATACACCTTCTTATACATTAAAAAGTGACGCTATCAATATCACTCCAGGCAAATAACAAAAAAAGTCCATAATGTTACTTTAGGCTATTGAAATGCCAATTTTCAGTCCCCTCAGATTTTGGATATGGCTTCCAATATACAAAAATTAATTCAATAAAAACTCCTGATCAGAAAACCAAAGAATGGAACAAACACAGCAGACCAATAAAACACTTCAAATCCTGGGAGGAAAAATCACAAACCATCTCTGTCCTGGGAACGATGTATTTCCTTATTGGCATAATAAACATTCTTGGGAAAAGAATCCATATAATAGCAGCCATATGTGGCTATTTGGTAAAGAAAACTACTGGCTCTTAAATTTGACGTGCTTTTTATTCTGTTTGTATTTTCTAGAAACCTATTCATTGCTTGAGTTCATCCTTCCTATAATACTTTGTCATCATCAGCAAGAAATAGATAACACATACTAACAACATAAATGCTTCCTTTAGAGCCAAGGGTGTGCAATACATTGTTTACCACCCAAGTTATTATAGGAGAGAGTTTCAGTAAATATTTTGTTATCCCACATGAAGAGTTGCCAACTTTGTAGGCTGTAATACGTTTCTGTCCCTGCTACCTGACAGCTAAGGTAAGAACATAGATTTCAGATTTGCATTTTCAATTTCAACTACTCATTTTTTTTATTAGTCTGGAGAAGTATCAACTGCTTTCACAAAGAGACTCCAAATTAATTCAATACCCCAAAGAAGACAGAAGTTTGTTCTTCTCATGGGAACCAAAGGAAGAATTTCTAAGTGGATAGTAAGTCTATTTCATGAATTCAGTCATCATCTTGGGTCTTTTCCAAGGAAATTTAATCCACATTGATTGCCCAAATGTCCTCATGTGGTGACACAGATAGCAAAGGATTAGGAAGTAAATCATGCTGGGGTGTGTGTGATGGAGCAAAGCTGTCCACCTCATGGCTGCCAGCAAGCAAAGACAGAGCAAAATGGTTTGGGGCCCTGATAGCTCCTTGGGCACACCCCCCGTGACTGGACTTCCTTCCATCGGCTTTACCTCCTAGAGGGCTCACCACCTCCCAATAGCATGGCAGGCTGGGCACCAAACCCTTAACATGTGGTGGGCCTTTTGGTGATGCATCTGCAATCCACAAGAAGAATGTATATACTCTTATAACCATGCAGTTAAACTTTAACCTGATGTGGGCACACATGTACAGTCCTATCATGTTCATAAGATATTGGTTGCAGGAGCTCCCAGGATGTATGCTCCAGGCTCTTATATAAAATGGTGTGGTATTTACATATGAACTACACACATCCTCTCAAATACTTCAGTCACCCCTAGATTACTTGGAATACCTAGCACAATGCAAATGCTGCGTCAATAGTTGTGAGACTCTAGGGAATAATGACAAAAAGATTCTGTGCATGTTTAGTGCAGATGTAATTTTATTTTTCCAAATGCATTTACCTTGGCTGTATGAATCTGTGTATGCACAACCCCCTGCACATACCTCACTGTCTAAGTCAGACCATCTCCATTCTAGCAGGGGACACAGTTCCTTCCTTGTACCTCTGTAACACCATCACATCGCTCTTCAGCGCTCTTATTCCTTATGGCCTCATGTCACATCCCACCCAGAGGGGCTGCTTTCTTCTCTTGTGAGAAGAAATCTGCACGTTTTCACCTTTAAACTCTGCACATCTCCCGTTGAAGAAGAATCTGCAGAATCTGATTCCAGGTAGAAGCAAGAGTCAGTCCAGTTCTACTGGAATTTCACTTTGAGCAATAATGCTTGTGAAATATCTGAGTAAAATCTTTTTTTGTGGTATCGACGTGAAGGTAGTATTTGTACCCTGTGCAACCAGGATCTTCTGTAAATAACCTTGCTTTTTACTGCAATCACGTAAAGCTATTTTAATGCATCTTCCCAGAGTTATAGGCAAAGAATACAACCACTGCGATTGGCAGAGCTGCAGAGGAGAGGACAAATTGCGCTCTATATGACCAGAGGGCAAAATGAAGAACTGTAGAATTAAAATAAATGCTCAGTTGTATAACCATCAAGATGTTTTTGTTTAGTTTTGTCATGTTTTAATATTTCACTTATCTATTTAAAGAAGAGGGCTGCAGTATTATTTTACTAAGGCACAATATATATATATTTTTTTGGTTTTATCTTTACATATACTGGTAGAGGGAGTACAGAATTTGGCCTCGAACTTTGTTTTGTCCTTTGAGAAATAGCTAAGTTCTTACAGAATTTCTGTGAGAGGGAAGTTTACTTTGGTTTACTTTGGATCAGCAATTCCTTATGTATATGATGCTGGATCCGTGGCTTACATAATCCCTTACACATCTACATCTTTGGGATCACGTGGTTTCCCTCTTATGTCTGCATGGGCTTCCTTCTGCTCTGAGCGTACCCCATCTGAGAGGTAATGCGTTCCTTCGAGTTTCCAGATTCCTAGCATATGCATTTACACCTAGCCTAGCTCCGGACTTGGGTGATGTCTTACACTTGAGTCTCCCAAGGTAATTTTTTTTCCCCTAGGTAATTTAAGCCTTGCATCTGCAGAGATCAACACATCCATCCAATCACCATCCGCAGCATGCCACTGGCCTGATTCTCCTCTGTTACATTTCAGTCACTCAAAGATTCCAATTCACTGTTTTAAAATCTCTGAAATCAGAATCTCTCTTACAGTAAATGACAACTTAATGATCACTACTGCCCCACATAGTCGTGTGTGTGTGTGTGTGTGTGTGTGTGTGTGTGTGTGTGTGTATCTGTCTGTGTTGCTGGGGATTTCACCCGGGTGTTGGCACTCATGTCCAGCCCCTTCTTCATTTCTTAATTTGAGGGAGGGTCTTGCTATGTTACTAAATTGCCCGAGCTGGGCTCAAATTTCCCACCCTCCTGTCTCAGCTTAGCAGAGTGCTGGGATTGCATGCATGCACCTAGCATACACAGAAATCTTAATATAATTGACCTGTAAATATTAGATGATGGCTTCAAATGTTCCCTTTGTTGGAGAATCTTAACTGCTATATTTGTATATAAAATACTGTAGATGTGTTTCCCTAACCCTAACTCTACACTAAACTCTAGTATGATAAAACCAGTTTTCCTATTCACTGACTTGAAAAATAAAGTCACATTAGACAATATGTCAAAGTCATTCTAAGTACATTTCTAATGCAAAACTAATTTTAAAATTAAATGTTAACATCCAGGAAAAGAGTCAAAAGATAAAAATACTAAAACTATAAATACGATCAGCAGATGAAGAGGTGGAAGTAACACATCCTAAGATTGCATGATTCGCCTTTACTTTTTCACCTGCTACACATTATATTTACACTTCCAATTTTAGTAATTATTTTACATCCTTGCTTTTCACTGTCTGTTATCATTGACATTTGGCTTTCCTGAGATTATTTTGACTTCAATCAATCAATCAACCAACCAGTAAATGCCTTCAAAAAGTCTCAACTGCTAATCAGGGCTTTTAAACAGTCCAAGCAACTATTCCTACACTCAAAATGGATTGTAGGTTGTTTGAGAGTTCACTTCCAAACATGTCTACAGCTACTGTCCCATCCCACACATTGCACATGCTTGATAAATATATATTGCGTGATAAAAATTTTACAGACAGATAATGACAGCCAAAGATTAATGTTAGCAGTAAAAGTCATCACATGATAGTGTCTGATGAACAGAGCAGCTCGTAAGAGCTGTAATCTTGGCGTGTGGGAGAGACAGATGTATGTGTGGCTCTCACCTGAGGTGCCTTGGGCTGGAGCCCTAGTGGTGTGCATAGCCCCTTCAGCATCTTCATACTCATTTGGAAAAGGAATCCCTTCCTTAGCCAGGTACGAGCCTGCCCTGTTGGCTTGTCAAAGAAGGCACAAACTGGATTTTCGCCTGTTTCTCATACATTTGTCCAAAAACTCTTGTTCAGGAAGCTTTCTGAAAAACCACACATGGTAACTAGGAAAGAGTGAACTCATGTCTACAAAGACATTTAAAAGTTTCCTGTACTTACAATTTTATTTCCCAAATTCTACCTCCTTTCCTACAATGGTGGTATCCCCATTTTACATAAAAATTGTTGTCTATACATGACTAAGTATATCTCATCCTAAGATCTAGTGATAAGTTTAAATGTTATTTCCATTTTGCAGTCACCTTTTACCCTTTTTTTTTTTGCTTCCTCAAATTAAAAGCCACTGTAGTCTCTCTCAATTCAAGATACAAACCTTCAGTAAAACGTACATTAAAATATGCACTTAGAATCTAACTGTGTTGATATTCATTCTTAGCATCTTTATTCTTCAGGGCCACCTGTGAGGTAAGACTAAGAGCTCCATTGTGTAAATGAGGAAGGTGTGGATCTGAGAGGTTCTGTCACCTATTTAGGCTGTTGTAGGAGGTAACAAGGTGTATTAGTCACCTTCACATCACTGGTACAAAAATACTTTACACCCAAAACTTAAAAAAGGAGAAGTTTACTTTGGCTCATAGTTTCAGAGGTTTAGTCCATGGTCATCTGGCTCTAAAGTGGAAGAATGGTGATAGGAGGGGATGGCAGAGGAAACCTGGTCACCCCATGCAGTCAGGAACCAAAGAAAGCAAGAAGACAGCTGGTGAGGAAAGAACCAGGGACTACACATAGTCTCCAAAGTCAACCCCGGTGATCCACCCCAGCACATACATGCAAAAGCGAACTTCAGTAAAAGGCTTCTCTGAAGCCTATCAAAATGACATGGAATATGCAGAACAACTAGAACTCTCATACATTGCTGATGAAAATTCAAAAGGTCCAGATGCTCTGCAAAATGGTTTGTCAGTTTCATATGAAGTTAACCATATATCAACTGTATGACCCATTGTCTCATTGAAAGAAATCTGCCCTAGAGAAACCAACGTGTATTGATGCAGACAGACCCGGGGTGGGGGTGCGGAATCAAGTGAGAGGCAAAACGACAGCGATTGTGATCCCCTGGGGTAAAAACCTTGTCTAGTTTTGATCAGGTCTAAATGTCTCATCTGATTCCACAGAAATGTACAGGGATACGTGGACCAGCATGTAGCTATCATAAACTCTACATGCAACGTCGCTGTTTGGTTATTCTTGAAGTCACACAGTTTAGAATGACAAATATTCTTTCCACAATTTATTGAAAAGTGCAAAACTATATCTTCCCTCTTGAAACTCTGAGTTACAGAAGTTTTAATTCCTTTCCTCGCTTTAGAAATCTGGATTTATACTTACATTTTATTTTACCTGTATGATTTTGTTTTGAATTTCTCTAATGACTGATGATGTTTATTTGTCATCCTTACACCTTATTTGATGTAATGTTCCTTGAAATGTGCTGCCGTTTTCAAGTCAGGTTGTTTATTTTCCTATTAATAAATATTGAGAATAACATATATTCTAAATATTGATTGGTGTTCTGATAAATGTTACTTATTGACTATAAGTGTTATTGCACCTCTAATCCCAGATTTTTTAGAGACTGAGGCAGGAGGATCACCAGTTTAATGCCAACCCAGGGAACTTAGAAAGACCCTGGTTCGAAATCCAAACACAGACGAGCGAAGGCTGGCAATGTAATGCAAAGGCACAGCACTTGTCTAGTCTGTGTATGTCCTGGGCGCCACTCTAACTACTAAAAAAACTTATTTATATATATTTGATTATCTGTAACTGATTCATTTCATTTTAATTCTCTTAAGAGTGTCTAAAATAAAAAGCCCAGTCAAAAAATGGGCAACTGAAATGAATAGACACTCCTCAGAAAGTACCAAAAGGACAATAAAGACATGAAAAAGTGTTCAAACTCTCTGGCCATTAAAGAACTGTAAATGAAACAGTATTGAGATTCCATCTTACTCAATAGAAAATGGCCATCATCAAGAAATCAAATAATAACAGATGCTGACAAGGCTGTGAAGGAAAAAGAAAACTTCTCCATTGTTGGTGAGAATGTAAACTAGTATGACCACCATGAAAATTAGTATGGAGATTCCTCAAAAAATTAAAAACAGAAATTTTACTCAACCCAGCTATTCCCCTTCTAGATATCTTCCCAAAAGAGTTAACAACATCGTATTACAATGATTCCTGAACACTCATGTTTATATCAGCACAATTCATAATGTCTATTAATAGACGAATGGAAAAAGAAAATGTATTTACACACAATGAAGTACCACTCTACCATAAAGAAGAATAAACGAGTGGTTTATAAGAAAATGGATGCATCTTGAGACCAAAATGTTAAGTGAAATAAATCAGACACATAAGTTGAACTATTGCATGTTTCTCTTTTATGAGAAATACAATATATGAATAAAGAGCAACATAAAAGACAGATAATAGAAAGTAAGGAGTCAGATCTTTTCAAAAGGGATGGAGACAGAGATGGTGAGAAGTGGGAATAAAGGCAAGGAAAGGGGTCCAAAAAAGAATTAAGATGTGTTGTGTACATTTACCCCATCCCCGTGAGGAATTTGATCACTATGTTCTACACAAAGGTACTAGTACAAAATAAATATTGGGGAAATACAGTCTTCCACAAAGAATATATTTTTTATTTTACTTTTTTTTTTTTTTTTTTGGTGCTGGGGATCGAACTCAGAGTCTTGTGCTTGCAAGGCAAGCACTGTAACCGCTGAGCTAAATCCCCAGCCCCTATTTTTTATTTTAATGAAGACCAATTTATCAATTTTTTGTAGATCATGCTTTTGGTGCCAAGTCACGAAGATTTTCTCAGATGTTTTTATTTAGAATTTTTATAGTGGTTCATTTTACATTTTGATCTGTGAATCATTTTTAGGTTATTTTTAATACGGTATGAGTTCAAGGTAATTTCTTTTTCTATATGGATGCCCAATTGTTCCAATAATATTTATCGAAAAGGCTACACAATCTTCATCGAAATGCTTTGGTTCTTTTGTCATGAAAGCCATTTACTGATTTACAGTGGTACATTTTTCTGGTCCACCGATACATAATGAAAGAACTGACATGTGTCCCAACAGTGATGAAGACCACACTGCCTTCACCACTACGGATTTATAGAATACTACTTTTTGTCCTTTCCTTATGAATTTGAGAATTATCTTAGCTATATGTACAAAGAATATTTCTGTTTAATTTGTTCTTTTTCTGGTTTCTTAAGGTGAGAGTTTAGACTATTGATTTAAGATATTTCTTCCTTACTAATATAAGCTTTTAATGCTTTAAGTTTCCCACTTAAGAATGCTTTAGCTGAATCCCAGGAATTTCATTACTCTTTATTTCCAATTTCATTTAGTTTGGAATGTTTTATAGTTCCCTTTGAGATTTCTTGTTTCATCTTTGGGTTATTCTTAAATGCATTATTTAATTTCATGTGTTTAGATATTTTCCTGTTACATTCTTACTGTTCTATACGTCAATGTCTATATTGAAAATGGAATCCTCAAATCAGGTAATTGAGGAGTATGGATTTTATCAAGCAAGGCTGTGAAGATTTAATAAGCAGGTAGATGGGAGGATTTTTTTCCTCCTTCTTGATGTTTTTCTCTCATTTACAAAATCACAGTTTGTATGATTTCATTTTTTATATTTTTTTACTTTCTGGCCTAAATTCTATGTTCATAAATGTTCCATATGTACACTACAAAATAATAAGTATGTTACTATTTTGGGGGGTCTACAAATGTCAGCTAGATCCAATAGAGTAATAAGGCTGTTTAGTTCTTTCTTCTAAACTCTTGTTGATACTCTGTCTACTGGTTTTGTCTCTTACTGAGAAAGGAACGTTGAAGAGTCCCACTATAACTGTAGGGTTTTTCTATTTTGCCTTTCAGTCTTTTCAGTTTTCCCTTCATGCATTTTGAAATTCTCTCACGTGCACACACATTGGGGATTGTCCTGACATCTTGGAGCACTATCTCTTTAATAATTATCACTGGCAATAGAGAATAGAGTAAGGAAACAATGAAATCTTCCAAACTTCATTAATTCCTATGCTGGATGTTGGATATAATTATTAAATGTGTCTCTGATGACATTTTTATTTATCATAATATAAATGCTAAACTTACAGACCAGTTTTTTTGGGGGGTGCTGGGGATCAAACACAGGGCCTTGCATTCATGAGGCAATGAGGCAAACGCTGTACCACTGAGCTAAATCCCCAACCCCGGAGCACTTTTAGAATAAAAAATATCCAACATTTACTCATTTGTGTCCTGACTGTAAATTCCAGAACCCAATATGAAAACTCAGTTATGATAAAATATCCACCAAATGTTCCCTAAAATTGCCTATTTTAGTTACAATCATTCGTTTATTCACATATCTAGTAATTTTAGTTACTAATCAGTCCAGAGGAAAACACGAAGTGCACTCCCTGTGGAATAACATTAACCAAGTCTAAAGTATGTTCTTGGACTCCTCTTTAGGTGTGTAAATCACCTCCCCATAGGTAAGGTTTCCAAAGTGTAAAACTTCTCCCCTCAGGATTGATTATCCTGCAAAGGACCTGGAACAATGCCCGTACTGGCCCATTAAATAGGGTTTTGATCTTAATTTCCTCTCATATTGAAAGAGGAAAAAAATGCATGTGTGCGTGTCTATTTGCCTGTGCACAGCATACAGGTGTTTGTGTGCATAATGGTGTACTACATCCTCCCTGGCAGTGGTAGACCCCACATCGAAGATTTAAAACTCCAGATTTTTATAAATAGACAGTTTCATATTTTGGGGTTCAAACCAAATGCAAGGAAAATTACATGGGAGTGAAATAGGATTAGAAGCAAGGCTTGGTGGTTTGGAGAGGCAACACCATTATTTCTCATGCTTGTTGGGTTGGAGTTTCAACTACAATTTCAAGATTAGAGCACTCACATAAGATACATAGTAGAAGCTTGATATATTGAATGAAACAATTAGAGGAAGACACTGTCAAAGCTCAAAATCATTGATTATATTACACATGCAAAAAGAAACCTCACTCTCTACCAATTAAATTTTCCCTTAAAATCTAAAAAATCCTTTAAAAAGTTAACTCTTCGAAAAAATGTGCTGAAACTAAGTGGATGTGTTGAGAATGATGAACGGATTGGCAAGCTCTTATATTTTTAAAGTCATCTTTAAGGCTTAGTTGTTATGTTAGCATTCCTATTTTAGTTGCAGACTCAAGAAAATGATAACATTGTCTCTATAGATGGGATGCGCAATAATGATGGTACCATATTTTAGTCTCTAAACACAAGTGTGAACAGCATCCAAATCATTTCACTTTAATGTACTAATTTCAAAGTTCGAATCATCAAACTAAGATTTGAACTAAACGACACAACTCAAGAAAGATTTTCATCTAGAAGTCAATGTCTGTATAATGTGCTGACCTAGGAAACATTCTTCTCTGGCAGTGTCTACTGTTTATTTTTCACAACTACAGATTACTGAGAAAGCTACCAACTTGTACTCTGTGAGATTTTTGGAAGAGTTTGCCTGGCACATTGTGTCCTATTTCGAAGTTTGTAAATGGAAAGGACAGTTTGGCAAAGCCTTGTGGGTGAAATGCTGGGCCACAATAAGCCGAAGTGCAGACTCGCTGAAGCAGCACTGTGCTTGTCAGGGGTAAAATACACCTGACTTGCACTGCCCAAGTAAGAAAAAAAAGTCAATCCTTTACCACTGTTCAAATGAAAATTTTAAGTCAGGATAAAACAAGTAAACTTGTTTTGATTTTTTTTTTGATTGCTCAACTGACAGCTTTTTCATTGTTCTGTGACATCATAAAGTTTTTTATTCTATTTTAATTCTGTCCTTTTATTCCACTCCTGGAGCTCAAGTTATATGAAAATCTGGAAAACTGAATGTAATCTCAGACCTCAGGAAGATCACTAGCAATGACCAGCCGGACGCTGATTTCAGCACAGCCAAAGGTTAAAGACAACCTAAGTGGTTGGTTTCCATACAAAATCAATACTCAAGTTGTCAGCAGAAAGACAACTTCATGTTGAACCACTAAATATGATGAAGGACTCCTGAACCTTTTGAAAACATACCTATAATTCAAATACAACACTTGTGTGGATCAGAAGGAAAATAACTTAGTACGCTCAGATTAGTTCTCTGAACCAACCCTGGTTGCTAGAATTTGACTGGTTTAATTTTCAGCTTTAATCCCACTGAAGAGAAATGTATGTTTGGATCCTAAAAGCGTTACCTGTCATTTCTGATTAGAGATGCAAATCAAAAGAAGAGTGGCATTTAGCATTTTTATGATATTATTGTTTTATACCCAAATTATAAAAATTATACATTTCCATAGCAAATAAAAAATAGAACAATATAGAAAAGTCAAACATTCAATAAGCAAATCCTGTTTACGTCAAATTTAATCACATTCCACCCCTCTCGTTTGTAGTGCTGAAATAGCCTCTTATCTCCTGCCCCGACTTCCTCTCATAGCCTTAACTTTCAATCTCACACACGGCAACCAGAAACTCTGCTCAAATATAAACCAGATCTACCACATGCATTCTGGAAATACTCTCTTGGATCCTCCAGCTCTTGAATGGAATCTCAGGCCCTTCTTCCTACTGTCAAGTTCTTAGGTAAGTAAACGGCTCCCCTCTGTTTTCCCTTCCCACCTTGCTCCAGAGAACTGTGCCTCTTGACATTTCTCAAGCTCAGCCACATTCTCCTGGCCTGGGGTCTTTGCAGCTGCTCAGTCTTTTACTGATTTTCTCCCCATCGACACTGATTTTCTCTCCCCTCTCACTCAGATCCTCCTTATGAGCCAAGATTATGGAAAAGAACAATCCCTCTCTCTCCTTATTCTCTTACTTTGCTTCATGTTTTCCTAGTATCATTCACTTTTGATACTGACTCCTGTATTTGTTATTTGCATAAACCGTAGAATGTGAATTCTACAAGGGCAAGAATTTGTTCTCGGTTATATTTCAGCACAGGACTACAAATACCTGACCACAAGAAGACAGTAATTATTTATTAAATGGAACTCGCCGTACAAAAGTCACCACTCTTAATACCTAGATGTACATCTCTCTATATATTTTCTACATACATACAAAGTACTTTTCAGAGATATATTTTTCAATGATATTGCTGTCATAATTTCAGTGTGTGTATGTATTCGTTTATCTCTTAGTGCTTTCATTCTTTTCCTGGAAAAGAAATAGAATCAATTTCATAGTATGTCAACAACGTTTGTGCCACATTTACCTGGAAATTGGAAGTTATTCTGCTCTTTGTAATAGCCAAAGGGACAAGTACTATATTAGGTATTTGAACAAAAATATATGGGCAGCAGCTTTCTCCATTTGCCTTGTCCTCTTCCATAGACACTGACTCCCAGTTGTAAGCCCCACTTTGCATCTAATACCTGCTTCTTGCTCTATTCCTATTGGCCTTCACTCACTGTGGAAATGGGTTTCATTCTCCTCCTATCTTTAATTTTAAGTAGATTTCTCTGTTGTATGTGTATGCAATGGACACACTGTGACTATTAAACATTTCTCCAGATAAGACCAGTTTGAATCTTGGGCATTTATACACTTCTAAAGCTCCAGCTACTCTATATGTTTCTTGAGACCACAGAACTTGTCTACGTTGTTTACGGTTCTGTTACCTTCTCATAGCTAGTATCTGGCCTGTAATAGATGCGCTCGGTAGATACTTCTCATTGAGTAAGTAAAGAAATGGATGAACTAAAGTGAATCAGTATTATTTCTGTTTGTCTTTTGTTTCTGGTTTGCAGCCCCTCTTCAGAAGCATCTCCTCCTTGTCAGGGTCACTAGGCAGCTCTTCACTTCTGGCTTATTTTCCTCTCTTTTGTTAAATTCTCTCTTGTTAAATTCCCGTGTGCAGCCCAATTAACTCCATCCTCGGAGTCCTCTAACCTCCTTTAAGTGATATTTCTTTATCAGTCAGATTGGTAACAATCTGAAAGGGTAGCACCCATTACATCGGGATGTTGGGAAAGGTGTTTTGTTACATCTCTGGTGGAAATGTGTGGTATTACATTTATGGAAAGTAATCTGATTTACCAATTAATAGTAAAATTCACATTTTTTTTCAAATAAGCATTTCCACTATGTAGCTCTCTGCTATAAAAATAACACTAACAAAATATATTTAAAGTTTTAAATTGACAATACAAGAAATAAATACCCATCAAAAGACAAATAATTTAACACATAGTCATCTACCTGTATCACCGGGAAATGCAAACTCATGATACAACATGAGTGGATTATTGAAGGACAGAAAAAGATGGAGAAAAGCCTGCGTGTGATGATATCACTTCTTTAGACAGACATGGTCAGCTACTCTTCCATATACACAAGCACATGCTTTATAGAAAAATATGACTTTGAGAAGCATGCAGAGAAACACTTATTAGGATGAACATGTATCAGGTACAAACAATAAAATATGGTACACACAAGAAAATTTGAGTGGAATGGAAGAAATCGACATTAATGCAACTGGAGAAAAAGAGGAGGGTTGGAGGGAATCAATTCAAAAGCAGACGAAATATATCTTTTATTTAAAGCATATAAAGGGGCTGTGGATTTAGCTCAGTGGTTAGAGTGCTTGCCTAACAAGTGTAAGGCCCTGAATTCACTCTCCAGCACACAAAACAATAATAAATAAATAAATAAAAGCATATAAATATTCACATTTCCAGAAAAAATAATAGCAAATGCTTTAATAACTCTTCTGCTATAATAAGAATTGTTCTAGTGCTCAATACATCATTTAATATTCCAGAAACTCCTTGAAGTAGATGGAATTATCATCTCCATTTCTTTACAGATGAGAAATTCAGGAATAGAGAATTTAATGAGGTAGCTAAAGTCACCCAGCTAGAAAGTGACAATCTGTATTTAAATCCAGTCTGACTCCAAAGGTCTTATGCTTAACCATACAATGTGCTGCCTCTCAGACGATGTGCAATGACTAAAGAAAAGAAACAAAAACTAATTCTTAAAACTCCATACCTACCATGGTAATTAACAACATAACATTGGTTTTAAATTGTTTATTTCACTCAACCAGACTAATTGGTCTAGTTGTAGCTAATTTCATTCGTATTCTAAAGAATTTCAGATTTGACTATATTTAATACGTCATACCATCTTCTACTCCTGAAAGCTGTTTTACAAGGTTTAAACCCTCCTGGAAGGAATGAATTACACCTAACATGACCTGTCCTTGTAGTTATCAAAACATGAAGTACCAAGTACTTCGTTTCAAGAGCTGTCGATACGAGGATTAGCCACTCGTGACACATGCCTTTTAGAAGTGAGTCTCTTCCTCGGTGAGGGAAGGAGCAGCAGAATGTCCTTCTGACTGGAATGGAAGAAATCTCCTCTGACTAGCCTGAAGAGACAAAGGAGTCTGTGATACTACAGATGGCGACCTTTTCTGCAGCAGAGAGGGACAAAGGTAAAGGAAATGGCACTTTCTCAAACTGAAATTAGCGAAGACCAAAAACAAAATAGAGGTAAATGGCTGAAGAAAGGACCTATTTGTGACAACAAAAGGAGATTGGGGCTTGATTCCAAGTTAGCACAGTAGACTCTGGGCAGCCCGGCCTGAACCAAAATCCTTCCCTGGGAGAAGCTGGCCACCAAGTGATGGCCCCTAAATTCTCATTCACGGAGCAACCTTCAGAGCCTGGAGTTTCTCTGCCAATTTCGCTTAAGCTGCGGTATTTCCTTTACCAGTGAAGTTACTTATTCGGCTCATCTTGTGAGGCACAGCTTCTCCTATACATTCTGCTCATGTTCTGGTTTCCAAATCAGCTTTTGTGAGCTTGTTTGTCCCACATTTGTCCTCCAAAGCTTAATCCCCTGTGAGGAACCTGATACAACAGGGATTCTGGACTCAGTGAGAGAAGCAAACCTCACCCCCGGGTCCACTCTCGGGCCCCACATCCAACCTTCCTGCCACAATATGACATCTGTGAGCCACTGTGCCTTTCAGCAAAAGCCCTCCGACCATGGAGCTGCCTGTCTCTAAAGATACATTTTGATCTTGACATGCATCAAAATCCATATTCAGGCTTTAGAAGAGTGATGCCTAAGGTGATTCTGAATGATGGGATGAGAGAGGGACAAAATGAAAGATTCTTTCATTCTTAAATAGATGGAGTATGCATTCAAATGCCTGGAGGGGAACTCTGAGTGACAGCGAAGAGATATATTGGGACAGAGGTTAAAGGTGGACAGCAAGGTTTCAGAATTGTCAATGTAGTCATTGTCACTAAAGCATTCATCCGAAAGAGGCCACTGTGAGAGGTGAAGAAAGGGAAGGAAGCTCATGGGTCAAGGAGAGACTCTTTTGAAAGAAGTAGGAGGATTTGGTAAAAGAAAGAATGATGAATAGAAAGAAATAGCATCTGTAATGAATGCTTCCACTACAAAAGAATGAGTAGGATTTGCAGGATAACCGGAGAATAGATGACTTGACATTAGGTGAAAATCAATAGCTTTTCCTTAATCTACCCCAAAGGGAAAGGATAATGGGGCCAAATAAGTGGATAATTATACAAAATAAGGTCTTTCCTGGGTTGAATAAATTGTACTCCTTACGTACTCCTGTCAGGGCCCTGTGCTATTTTCAAGAAAATCTAACCATTGAGTTTATGGGTAGGACAACATATACCACAGGAAAGGAGTGCTTCATATGAGGCCAATATGCTCCTTCTTGAATAAAGTAATTGCCATTACTGGGAAGTGGATCACTGGAGAGGTGGCACTTGTGTTCTGGATCCCAATGATCAGCTCCCTGCACGGCTTCTCGTGTCACGCATGCTCACTGCAGCCTGGCTCCTTTCCATGTGTGACTCCGTTCCGCCCACTGTGTTTCTGCTATAGCTGCAAGTAACGAGCGGGAACGTCCTAGTTTAGAAATCCATACAACAGGGCTGAGGGTGGAGCTCAGAGGTAGAATTCTCGCTTAGCAAGTGTAAGGCCACTAATCTCTAAGATTAAAAAAATTTAAAAACAGGATTCTATAGGGCAGAAACATTAAAATGCAAATTTAAAAAGAGAAAGGCTCAGCCTATTTTAAAAGAGAACTGCCATAGATGTAAGATGTTTCAAAAAATCTTTACACATGTAATGCGAAGAACATTCATGTCTCAGTTACTTTCTTTTTGCTGAGACACATTATCCAGCACCCACAATTTAAAAAAGGAAAGGTTTCTTTTGCCTCACAGTCTGTAGAGCTTTCAGTCCTTAGTTGGCTGTCTCCGAGGCACAGCAGCATTGCAGAGTTGCAAGGTGGAGGAAGGTTTCTCATGGCATGGCAGACAGAAAGCAGAGTGAACTCAAGGGACAATGGAGAAAGATAGAGCTTTCCAGGGCACGTCCCCACTGACCCACCTCTTCCAACCAGGCTTTACCTCCCAACATCACATTTAGCTATACACTCGTCAGTAGACCAATACGCTGATGAGTTTATACCCCATGATCAAATCACCTCCCCAAACTCTCACTTTAGTGTGCATAAGACTTTGAGGGGCATGTAGATATAAACCATGATGTCCTACGCCTGGTGCCCCAAAACCTCAGGTACATTCCTGTTATGGCTTTTATCTAGATGTCCCCCCCAAATCCTCATGTGCTTATAGTGGGGCTTTACAGAGCTGGCTAGATCTAGGGTGTGTGATACTGGGATTAAGGGTGTGTGATAACTAAATGGGTTTAGCATAGTTCTGGGTGTGGATAATAGAAGACACACTCTGGATATGGGTGGCACCAACCAATAGATTTATACCCTGGATGGAACATAAAGGGAAGGAGGGAAGGCAGGCTTGCTGCTGCTGCTGCTGCTGCTTCTTGCCTTCTGCTTGCCATGCAATGGACTCTTTCTCCTCTGCAATTCCCCTCTCCCCTACTTTGGAACCAGCTAACTATGGATTGAAACCTCTACAAACTGTCAGCCAAAATAAACCTTTCCTCCTTTAACTTGTGTGTGTTAAGTATTTTGTCTCGGAGATGAGAAAAGGTAACTAAGACAATCCCTTTATGCAAAACGTCAATCTCTAAGAGCTGCCAAAGTCCTAACAATTTCTCATTGAGGAAAAATCCAAGTTGAAAGTCTCCTCTGAGATTTAAGGCAAACTCTTAGCTGCAAGTCCCTATAAAAATCTAAAGAAAGTTAAACATTGCTGACATACAAAAACACAGGGTAAACTCTCCCATTCAAAAAGGAAGAAACAGGGGAAGAGAAAAGACTGGAACCAGAATAAAACTGAAATTTAAATCCCGTAGTTCCATGTCCAGTCCCTGGGGCAAGATACGGAGAGGTGTAAGCTCCAAATGGCTCGGATGGCTCCAACTCTAAGGCATCACCATTTGGATGTTGAATGCAGTTCTCAACCACTCTCCCTTGGACTGTCTTTGCTCAGATTTTTTTCATGTTCCTGGCTTCTCCAACTTTCTAGGGTCTCCACTGCACTTTTGGGTTTACTCTCACAGCTTCATATACTGCCCTCCCAAGGGCACACTGCCTGGCCTATCAGGCCTTCTTCTGAAGTCTGGGTGGAAGCCTTCTTGACACCACAACTCTTCACTCTGCATGCCTGTAAAAGCAGCACCATGTGGTTGATGGCAAGGTCTGCTGCCAGCTAAAGCAGTAGCCGAGTCCTTTTGCATTAAGGCTATACAGGCCTCCGAGTGCCTGAATCGTTGAGTACTGTGAACTAAATCCCACAGAACTAATGTCCTGGGCAGCCCTTCTCCAACAAAGTGCCCTGAGCTCTCTTCTGAAAGCAAAATCCTTCATCTTTTGTACCTTTGAGCCTGCACAGGGTGGAGATTTTCCAGTACCTCACATTCCCTCAAGGCATTTTTCCTATGATCCTGTTGTAAACTACTTGGCTTCTTTTTAATGTTAATCTTTCAGCAACCAAGCTCTCCTATGCTCCATCTTTGTAGGTCCAAACTTTACTGGAGCTGTCTTTCTGACCAAACTCAAAATTCACTGAATCATTCATTTGGTTATATCTTTTGCTTTTCATTCTTGTGGTAGAGCTGGCTAAAAATCCCCAACAGTAGCCATCCCACACCCTCAACATTAGACTGCCTTGAAATTTTCTCTGCCACATTAATTAGTCTGCTACTCTTAATCTCAGTCACCTTCAAATTCTCAGGACAGGAGAAAAATGTAGATGCATTTTCTGCCAGGGCATAACACATATGGCCTGAAGTCCATGTGCCAATGGAGTCCTTGTTCCCATCTGAAACCTCATGAGCCTGGTCTTTACTATTTGCTTTTTTATCAGCATTCTGGGATTCTGAGCTCTGACCAGCATCTCCCACCAATCTTGGCTTACAGCAGTCTATGGTTGTTTCTCCAGCTGGCATCTCCAAATCTTTACAAACTCCTCCTGCAACCAGTTCCAAAGGATTCTGAATCACATTGTCAGGTAGTCATGGTACTGACTTCACTTCTCTGGTACCAAAATCCATCTTTGTTACTTTCTCATCACCGAGACACAATACACAACAGCCACAATTTAAAGAAGGAAAGGTTTATTTTGGCTCACAGTTTGTAGAGGTTTCAGTCCAGGGTGGCATGGCATAGGGTCGTGGCAGAGAAGGGATGGTCATGGCATGGCTACAAACTCATTAGTGGACCCACAATCCAGTCACCTCTCAAAAGCCCCACCTATAAGCACATAAGCTTTGGGGGGACATCTAGATATAAATCATAACAATTAATCAGCTCCTCATGTAAGGCAGAATAGTGGGAGCACAAGAAGTAGAAAGGAAAAACAATTCTGAGCACTAGAAACTACTGATACTAGCAATGTTGTTGTCCGGATAGCAATGTGAATCCTTTGAGGTCAGACAGACATCACAAGACAGAACAAAGAAAGGGGGACAAAGAATGACATTGCCTCTAGATTATATGGTTTTCTTCCCCATCCCGTCATCAAAAATAAATAAATTGAGAAAAATGCCAGAATATGAAATTCCCTAAGAAGGACAGCGTAAAGTAGGAAAGACATGATCTCAATATGTTTTAGAAAACTTTCAGCCTTTCCCTAGTTTTAAAGCCAAGTATTGAAGACATTTAGAAAACTTAATGTTTAAAATAGTAAGTCTACTAAGATGACTAGAAGAATTATCACAGGTGTTAAACTTTTGAAACCGTTTCAATGTTAAAATCAGAATGGGTTAATTTTAATATTACCTGATAACAAGGAAAATGGTGTTTGTTCTGTGCCTTATTAATGTATAATTTTATAGCTCTTTCTTGGTTAGTAATGAGCTAATCAGTATTTTCTTCCCAGTAGTAGCAACATGAAAACTGTTTTCATATTGCTGCTAGTATGTTGACAACAGAGTAGTGGATAAAAAAGAGTTGTTGATGCCCATAGTTTATTTGTTCACAGTTTTTATGGTATGTCATTTGTTGGATTTGGTTATCATTATCTCAATTATATACTTTCAGATTTAAATCTCCAGTTTCCTCAGTGACACCAATAACCTGCTAATACCCCCTCCCCACAACCAATCCTACTTTGTGATAGTCTCTAAATCCAATATTCAGCCGGAAGTAGCCATGTAACAAGGACTATGGCTAAGACTTCCTCTGTCAAGGGCTACCTATGGGCAGTCAACCAGACAGTAGAGATGAGCATTAAAGTTTACTAGAAATATCAGTGATGTCTTTCCTCCTCCATAGTAAACTATCATTGCAAGAAAACCACAGTATAAGTTGTAAGATAAAAAAGACAACCAGAAAAATTAATTACTAGTAGTCGGTCATGATTTAGCATTTGTCTTGGTTGGTTTCCTCAGGAGATGCACATGGAGATGAGGATTTTCATGCAGCTGGAAATACACCAGAAGGAATGAGAGGAAAAGGTACATACAATAGAAGAAACAGAATCGATGCTATGATGCTATGATGCAGAGGAGACGCAGGCTTCCCTGATGGAACGCAGGCTTCCCCGTGGAATGTTTAGCCTGAGACAACTCTTTGGAGATGACCTGAATTGTGGGATGTGGACTTTGAATGCCTGTGTGAAGCAGTTTAGGGGTGAGGAAAAAGTCACCCCTCTTTAAACCTAAGCTACTTCCTGGGAGGAGTTCAGATATGAACAGCCAGCAGAGAGCACCCCCCCTCTAGGGAAGTGTAGGCCTCGATTGTGAAAAAGAGCACTTAGATGTCATGTAGTAACAGTCACTGAGCCCACCTCTGTGTCTCTTCAATCCACTTGTATAAAAGCTCAGTGCATCTTAGAATTGCTCCTCCAAGATTCATGTAGTCTCTTTTCCTGGAGGTTCTTACCAGAAGAAATTTATGACAACGAGCTAGAATCCCTGTTGCTGCTACAGTAGCCCTCGCGGCCACACTGGTTCACATGATCTCCCTCCTTCATTACCTACACTAAATCCCTCTCACCTGAGCAACATGTCTACTGGACAGAAGTGGCTTTGCTCCTGGGATGATGTAGTCCATCACCCCTGGAGGTCTGAGAGTCTCGTCACCAGGTCCCCTTCAGTGTAGCTGTTGCATTATCTACTGTCTTTCAGAATTGGTCAGGGGATATCCAGGGATGCTCCTGTAGATCATTCTCATGTCAAACCCAGTCCTCCCTGCTCCCATGTACACCAGTAGTCCTGTCTCTTCCCAGTGATCAGGGTCATATTAACCCTTGCCAGTCTCAGCCTACGGGCCCTGAGTGACAGCAGGTAGCCTACCTTAAGTTTAATGAAACTGTCCAGGTATTATAAAAGTCTCCCTGGGCATGAGGAACTTCTCCTCAGAGCATCATTACTGGGACTGGGAAGCACAAATTACCCAAGTGGATCACCCAGACTGATGGAAAGCAAGGCCATGCCTTTTTCTGACTCTCGGCTCATGCCCTTTCAGGGCATCTTTCATCTGAGGTGCACATTCACATGGCAATTACCTAACTCTACCAGGAAAATGCCTTCTAGTTGGTGTGGAATATGAGAGAAGCAGCAGTTCTATGGTCAGGTGCCCTAGCTCCTTTTCTATAAAATGTATTCCTTTATCTGACTTTATTTGGGATTTCATGTTGTTGGAAGAAACACTCGATAATTCCTTACATAGTGATAGTGAATGAGGCTCTATGAATAGTAAATTCAAACTTATATTTAGAATTTTTGTGTCTGTTATAATGAAACATCTTCCCCTCCAAAAAGAAGGGGTCTGAAGTAATCAATTTGCCAGTAAGCAGTTGTTTGGTCTCCTTAAAAGGTGATGCCATAATAGGATCTCCAAGATACTGAACTGTAAAGTAGAACATTCAACAACAGGATTAACTAGCTCAGCCTTAGTGAGTGGAAGCCCATAGCCTTGGGCATACACAGCCTTCAACCCTGTGACTCTGAAGTCCTTTGTTCACACACTTGAGGTCACCATGTGGGTGGCCAGTGAGAGAACCTGGCTAATATTAACTGTCTGGACCAGCCTGTCTTCTTGCTGGTACAGTGCCTCTTTCACAGTGGATGATATCTGGTAGGACTTACCATATGCCACAAAGATTTTTACAGGTCCTTCCCTCTTCCACAGGTCCATGCAGATGCCTCTTTCCCAAATCCACCTATCCACATTGTCTTTGATGGTTCTATCCAACTAATAAAACCATTTACCACACTGCCCACAAACCCATATAAATAGTTCTCTCATGCTACCCTACTTCCTGCATAAGGCAGTGACCAGGTGCACTGTCCACACTCTTCATCATTATCTTCCAAGATCACCTCTGAGTAGACCTGTACTGCAGAAGCAGTCTTTTTATGTCTTGGAACCACTGAAGTTCTTTTGTGACTCAAGCTTAGCCTTTGTTCTCCTCCTGTTGATTATCTGGGACCTTTCAGGTGGCCCATAGAAACCAAAGGAAAGGAGGCCATGAAGTTTTGATGACTGGCATTGGAGTCCATGTTAACTGTTGGGGCAGCTTACTGTGTCTTCTTTGTCTGCTCCTAGCCCATCTCACATGTACCCCTTACATGTCAGGACTGGTTGCACTGATGCTGGTTTGGTGAAGTTTACGTTGTTATTTGCTAAATTAGGTTCCCAGAAACTCTATGAGTATCCCTCTTCCCCCACAGCACGGGTGCCTCTCAACCACGGAGTAGGGTGATGGGACTGCCTATATTATAGCTTAGAATGGATAGAGACCGTTCCAGCCCCAGGCCCTCCTCAAGTAGGAAGACTTCTGTGCTATTCGGTAAGTCTGTTGGCAAAGTGCCCTACATGTGACATATGCTGCCTCCATAACTTGGAGACATATCAGTTATTGTCTTTCTCTTTAGTGGCGAAGTATGTGATAGACACATATTAAATAAACCAGTAACAAATCGACCAAGCGTTTGAGTATCATCTTCCAACATCTTTCAAATTTTGAAAGTATGGATATGATAGAACAAACTCTGGTTGTGTTAGAGGCACTAAGGCTGGTGAAGATATCTGCCAGTTTCCCACTATGTGACGCAGCTTTCGAATAATATTTTATTTGGGTGCACAGAGGTGTTCAGAGATATTAGTTGATCTGCTTCAATGTGGTAGCTGTCTAGCACAATTCAAGAAATCAATATGATGGTTCCACCAACTCTCTAATAGTTCATGCCTATTAGAAATTTGGTACTGGCAAAATAAGAATTGGGTTTAGTTCTACTGAATGCCTTGTGATGTGAGCCTTGCCCCCCTTAGTAGCTAAACTCCGCAGTTCACCATTTTTTAAAAATATTTGGGTATTTTCCTTTCCTCAGTGTCCAAGAAGTGATATAGGGAAAGCTTAAACACACACACACATACACACACACACACACACACACACACACACACATATTACAGTAAAAAAGACACATTGCCATTAATACCACTCAGAATACTCCCCTAACTTCCAACATATTTATTCCATCTTCCTTGCCACTTTCTGAAGCCATTCTGGAAGCTCTCTTTCATGAGTGTCTTTACAATTTATGATAAAAAATATATAGTGGATTCTGCTGTTGAGTATCAAGCAACAGAAAGGCAAGCTTATAAAATTGTTATGGGGTGTCCTCAACCACCTCATCCACGGATCTGGCACCATGTGACTTCTAGTTCTTTCCCAAAGTCAAAATGACCATGAAAAGTAAATGTCTTGAATTAGTTCAGGACCTTGAGGCCGCTATGACAGCACAACTAAAGACATTTTACAAAGAACTTCCAGAACTGCTTCAGATGGTGACAAAAATGGGAAATATTCTGCAGGTGATAATGGCAATGTAATCTCTACTATAATACATCATTTTAAATTTAAACATTCACCAATTTTGATCACACCTCTTACAGTTACCAGAGGACTTGAATATAGAAAGTTTTGAGGAAAATATAGAGAAACTGACCTATATTTACCAGGTGAGTTTTAAAAACTCACTAACTTACAGAACCTGGGAAAAGAATCATGACTTTTTATTGAAGTGGGTTCCCTCTGTCCCCTGATCATCTGTACTTTCTCTCTTTTAATTGTATACACTGAGAAAAAACAAAACAAAAAAAAAACTATGGTAACCCCTCATCTCTTTTGCTTTCAGGAAACCTGTTCCAAGTATGAGTTTGCCATTCTGTCCTAGCTGGCACTCTCCCCTTGTCTTAGCTGACTTCTTGGGATTCAAGTTCAACAGTCTCTAGAACATGCTAATAATGATGTCTTGTGCCCAATCTTCAGCTTATTGCCCTTTGGCTTCAGAATTCTTTATATGTTGCCAAGAGATCCTATGACTTCTGTTCTTTGCTTTACATTTATTAATCTCTCTCTTCTTGTTTCTGTAATGTATTGATAGCTCTCAATAACAAGCATCCTGAGCTTGTAATTCCTACTTCTTGGAACTTCCCAAATACCAGGGATGTTTTACATGCATATATATTCCTTCTATTTGTATGTGATACCAGTTCACCACAAGTGATAGTCTATCTACTCCATCACTCACTTCTGGAGTTATCAGAATTCTATCTACTGGGTGTTATAGAGTCTCTACTGTTAGCAGGCTGAGGAATGATCCAGCTTTAAAATATTTTGAGAGTCTGTTTTTGGGGACCACTTCTGGCAATAAGTGTGATAAGTTGGTTTCCTGGAAAACAGGTGGAGATTTGCATACATAATGGGACACGCTCTCAAAAACACCTGTAAAAGAGAAAAGAAGGCAGGATTGTGCAGAGTGGGGTGTTGCACACAGGTGTAGCTGCAACAGAGCCCCAGGTGGATCTCACAGGAAGGTCTGAGGCTTGGAGGGCCCTGCAGAGGCACCTCTAATAGACGTGAAGGACCCAGAATTAAACCTCTGAACTCCACACTGGCCACCGATTGAATGGTATAATTCTAGGCAGAACTCTTCCTTTTGGCTGAGAGCAAGCTCTGGTGTTGGAGTCACATGTGTATATCAGCAGGCACTATTCTTCAGCCATAGAGAAAATGAGGGTCTTGTGCTTGAAGAGTGGGTCTGGGCAGCATAACCAAGCATCCTCTAAGGATTTGAAACAACATCAAAAGTTAGATCCTACAATAAAGTGAACTAGGTAATTTTTCTCACCTGTGACACAGATTAGGGCACGGCAACCCTGGCTGGGGAAAAAGGCAAGACCTATTAATTACAAGATCCCAGAACACATGTGCAGAACAGCTCCCAAAGCCCTGCACTCGGACCTCACTCAAAACCTGGACAGGGTTTTGATAGGACAGCCTAGACCAGACCTCACTGAAGTGTGGGATCCCAACACTGCCTCTCAGGACTTGCATGTAGAAATTATCATGGGTTTCCTCCAGATTTGGGCAGTGTAGAAATACACATGCCAAGAGAACTTTGCTATTGTGACTTTCCTCATGGTGGCCTTCCCTGCTCCCTCCAGGGTGTCCATTTACTGGGCCCAAGCTCTCTCTGCAGAGCCATTCTCTCCCTCAGTCTTCACTTTTACTCTTGCAAATAAATGTTGCCACTGCTTTTTACTCATTTTTTCAATTCTTTTTCGAGATGAAAGAACCTAGAATTTAACTCCAGAGGGAGAGGCGAGCAATCCAGAACCCAGTAACATTTAGTTGGTGAGCCACCTTTAGAAGGAGCTACCTGACAACACCTGTGCTCAGATTGATGGTTGTAGCCCAGTCAAATTTACACATCCTTATTCATAGATGTGACTCTCTCAGTCAATCAGAAAGAGTACCCTTAACCTTCACTTCTCCAATGACAAAATTATAAGTACCTTGCTAAATCAGGTATATATTCTTGTGGGGCAAGGATCTTCCTTGAGAATTAGAAGGGCACAAGTCACAGTCAAATAATGGTTTCGAACACATCTTTATGTCTTCTGGGTTACTACCTGATGTACTGCAGTCCTAATTAGCATCTGTGTTTCCTCTGATCCAGGAGCAAGAATGAATTTCAAGAGGTTCTGGTACAGTTGTGAGCCTTTAGCAAGCCAAATGCTCCACATAATTAAATGTAGATTAGGGAGAGAGTTCTGCCTAAAAATCTAAGTAAAACAGCATAACATATGGCCCGGGTGTCAAACTTAAAAGGAAATTTGTAGGAAGAAGTGTGCCTATGTTGAGGCAATTGGCCATAAATCCTGTGAACAGAAAATTCTGGAAGCATTTCAAGGTTAAAACTCAGTGCTGCATAGATAATCCAGAGTTTTAATGCTAAAACTTTTTCTTCCTCTTCTAACAACATTTATCCTTCCTTTGCAACCTGTGTAAGCTTCATATACCTATTCTGTGAGTTCAAATTTTGAAATGTGGAATGAGTTCCCAAGAAGGAAAGGGGAAGCACAGCCGACTTTTCGACCCGACCTCCCTATGTACTTATTTGCAATATAAAATAATCAATAATAGGTGACAGAACAGTGGAGGGAAAAATAAAAGTATTCCACTTAGATTTAATGCACATATTCTCAGGCATATTAAGGTGTGCCTAACTCGCCATGTTTTATTAAAAGCAAACAAATAAAACAAAATCTTGCAAGCTTTAAGTGCAAGTTCCCAAATACGTTTTCCTTGTTCATTGCAAGTGGGGTTAGTTGACATTCTGTGTTACTTGACATTCATTACTGTAACAAATACCCAAGACAAATCAACTTATAAAGAGAAAAGATTTATTTTGGATTACATTATTGGAGGTTTCAGTCCACAACTGATTTGTCCCATTGCTTTGGCACCTCAGAGGAAAAGTACATGACAGGGCAAAGCCATTAACTCATGGCTAGGAATAAAAGAGAGGAAGAGATGGAAGCCCCACAGTCTCCTCCTCCAAGGATAAACTGCCAGTGATCTGAAGACCTCCCGCAATCCCCATAGTGTAGCTATTACAGTTGGGGGTGTGGAGCACACTCCCTCTATTCACCTGAACTTGGATGACACCCCAGGGCCAAGCCTTCCCCCTTTGTCCTAAGAAAAACAGAAATAAGAATAACAAAGACCAGAAATTTTCTAGAGCTCCAGACCAGAGCACAAGTTTATTAGATAACATGGTATGAATAAGAGTCAGTGACCTTTTCCCCAATCAAAATTCATTAATTGTTCATAAGGATTGCATGTCATGTATGTAATTATAACAGAGTGAATTATGAGGAAGTTCTATGCACTAGATACCATTGAGATGATTCAGCACTCGTCTATCATTTTTGTCAATTATGTCCAGAGAGAGCCAATGAGAGATGCCCTAGGTGGGCACACACTTTTTAAATCCAAAAGCCTGACTTGCAGTATATCCATTCCTTTTCTCCCACTGTGTCAGCATCATTTCTCTCCCTGCTCATGCCACATTTTGTTTCTGCTGGTGGGAACCCACTCACTCTGAGTGCACCTTCCCCTGTAAATTTCAATAAATGTAACTGCTTTGTCTTTTACTAATGTGTGTATAACTTGCAATTCTTTGCTCATCCTGCACACGAATCTGGATTTTATCTCTCAGGAACACATCACGTACCACATCATTCATCTCCTAAGGATGCCACCACTTCCTGACAGGTACTAATAAACTGGAGGTTGGATGTTTAACATAGGCCTTTGGGGGACATTATAGATGAAAACTGTGACACAGTTTCAAACAATGTAAAATGGAAAGGCACTGTCCTTCCCATGTGAATTCTCTGTATCCCCTCCTCCCTTACTGTATACAACTAAAAAGCAAACATTTGGTCTTGTTCCTGCTTCCTAGCACACAACTTCTAAAACCTTTGGTATCTCCAAAGTGATAAGAGTATCATTTGTATGCTAATGAGATGAGACCTGTGGATGAGGCCTGCTACAGACTTTTAGGATGAGGGCTGCTTGCCAAAAAGACTAAGGCATGATTAGAGGCTGGTAACCCTCAGCCTTGTTTGTCCTCAACACAATGTTTAAATGTTGGAAGTCTCAAAACTGACTTTGGTCCCTTCTCTTACTTCTATTTCTATTCCTTAAGGGAGCTCATTGCCGTATCTTAGATAGCTACAGTTGCATGAAACACAACAATAAAATATCTGTGTCATTCACCTCGTGTGTGCATCTGTACATCAGTCAGAGTTCAGCTGATCCAGATCAGATTTGGTTTGTCCCTAAACTACAAGTTAGATCCAGATCTATTCATCTTTTTACGCTTCTTGGAGCAACAGCTCACCAAGGCCAAAAAAGGGTTACAGAGCAATAGGGAAACTCCTATTGCACAAGCACATTTTAAGCTTCTGACCATGTATGATTTTCCAATGTCGGTAGCCAAATCAAGTCACATGGCCAGCCCAAATTCTAGGGACAAGGAAGTAAATCTCTTTCCCAGAAGCAGGAAGAGGAAGAAGTAGATATTTTGTTAATAACAGTGCTCTGGTATTCTACATTAGTTATATGTTTATGACTATTCAATATTTATGTCAAGTTTAGAATCTTCTTCTAATTCTCACCTTACATATCTAGCTATCTACTTGGCTTCACCAACTGGGTTTTCATAAATTCTTCGACATTAGCACATTTAAAAATCATCATCTTCCTTCATGTATTCCTAGGCGAACAAATAGCACAAACATTCACTTATTTCCCTGATGCAGACAAACAGGGCTGTTCTTAGGCAAAATCTTTTCCTCCTTGACAACTCCTAGCAAATGTAACTAACCCACAGCTGACATCCATTTGAGCCTAAAACATCTTTACTTTTTAATCACCAGATTCACATAAGACTTCAGGCCACCATCATCTCTTGCCTGGAAGAGGAATAGTCTCCAAACTGTTAAACCCATATGGACTTTGTTCCCCTAAAACTCAAATTCACTCTCAACAATTACACTCTTACTTGTTCAAAACAGAAATTCTAATACTATCCCTACCCCCCATTGACCATATACACCACAAACACATGCAACACACCCATTCAATAACTTCGACAGATACACAGGTAGGTTTGGGGCTTCTTTATCCCTTTTTTTAAAATTTTATTTTAATAGTACATTTTTGATGTACATATTGATAACATTCATCAATGGGGATTTGTACCTGTACATGATATACCTTGTTGCTTCTTTTTTTCCCGTTCCCCTCCCCTCACCCCCTCCTCCCTCCCTATTTACAAAAGATTTGTTTGCATTTTTTCCTTCCATTTCTTATTTCTCTTGTCCCTCTGTTCCTTTCCCCCTCCCTTGCTCCCTTTCCCATTTGGACATTTTCTTCCCTTTCCCAATGTAATACATTTTAGTCTTTATTTACACTTCAGTTTCTTACACCAGAGAAACTATGCGGTATTTAAACATGTGTGTCCGATTTATTTCTACATCCCAGCCACTGAAAGGTTTTCTGCTTCTCAAAAGGTTTGATACTTTCTTTCCTGTCTCAAGGACATCACTGATATTATTGCACCTTTCAAGGTGATTGTTTACCCTGATTCAACTGGCTTCGTATCAGTCCTGGGGCATTTCAAAAGTTACTCTACCTAATATACCATCTCCTAGCATTCTTTAAGAGAGAAAGGAAAATTGTGACTAAATAACGAATAATGCTGTATATTCCTTCTCTGTCCACCCACACTCATCTGCACTCCTCTTCTGGTTGTAAGGCCCAGCCAAGGATCGTGTCTGTCTTGTGTGTTTCTGTATCACTTCCTGGAACTCCATTCCTGGTACACAGCTCCTGATACTTAACACATTGTACACATGTACTGATTATTAAGTAAACAAAACGAGACAAACCTAGAGATGGCTGAAGTGTAAAGTTAAAAAACAGGCTAAAGACACCATACAGATCATCTCTTAACTCTTAGCCTTGTTCTGAATTCCTTCAGCATCCTTCCTCCATGTAATTCTAAGGAATTTCGAGAAATTTCTCAATGTAAGTCAGTCATTTAGCTCTATATTTAGAGTTTAGAGCTACTTAATTATTTTTCCTTTCTTATGCTAAGTTGAAAGATCATGATTTCTTAGAATTTAAGGTTTAAAATACACCTTATAAGCATTAGTCATTATATCGATGATATTCTTTGAGTAAGTAATATTGCTTGTATAAATTAAATGAAAAGTCATATTATTTAATAAAAAATAAGAGTATTAACAATGAAAAGAATAACAATAAGTAACAGAATGAAAAAAAGCCTCAGAGACAAAAATCATTATAAAACACAAATGCTGGAAAAAACAGGTGTACAAATTATGTGAAGGTGTCTTAAAACTTAATAAGAAAAACTCCAATATAAAATGGGAAAACAATTGAGAATTTTCCCCAAATTGATGTCAGATACCAAACCTCAGATTCCAGAAGCTCAGAGAATACCAAGATAAAGGCAAAACCAAATAAAAACAAAACAACAAAGCAAACTACACACAGGCAGATTATTTTTAAACTACAGAAGGTCAGAAATTTTAAAAAAGATACTGAAAGATGCCAAAGGATAAAAACACTTTGCCAAAGAGGAAGGAAGATAAGAACTATATTAAATTCTCCTACAAAATCATGCAAACAAGAACAGAGTAAAATATTTAGAGTTCAGACAAAATAAAGAAATAAAACCACCAACCTATAATTCTCTATTTTATCAAATTATCCTTTAAAATGGAAAGAGAAATAATTTCTCAAAAAAATTGAAGAAATGTATCTCTAGTTATAATTGCCTTATAAGAAATACTAAAAGTTTATTAAACACAGGAAAATAATATAGGTCAGAAATTGCAATCTATATTGTCACTGGACAGGTTAAAGAAGAATCTTGAAGCCGAGATAAGGAATCAGACAATCCTAAACATAGAAGAGATTTGCAGGTTCTATCATGAAAAAATAATTTTCAAGATGTACCAATAAGATATATGAAGGAACTTATTAGTTAGAAATGTAAACATGCACTCAAAGAAACAGTGTGGGCCCTCATGAGAGATGCACATAGTTTTGTGGAACTGGGAATATTACACCTCACTTAAAGAAATCAGAAAGCTCAGGAAAGGTAGCCCACCCCTCAGAAGGGTACTGGCTCATATTACAGGTATAAGCCCAGTTTTTGTTTTTGTTTTTTTAGGTAGGTAATTTAATCACTCTTTGGATTTTCCCAACCCTATTCTTTATCTCAGGATCACATTCTTCCTCTTTATTTTCTCATTAAGGACTTAGAGTATTCCTCTGAGGGGTTGTGGGTGTGATGGGCCTGGAAGGAAAAGAGCCTAGATTTAACCAAGGGAATGCTGACTTGGATCACCTTGGGTAACCTCGACTGGGTCCCAAAGTTTCAGTCTGCTTAAAAGTACAAATTTTAGTTGTCATTTCCATGTCTCAATTTCTATCTTATTTTTCTGTCCTATCTTACCCCTACCTCGGATTTCAATCCTTCATTCTTAAAGGGTACAGAAGAGCCATGAGGATCTGCTTCCTCATAACTGTTTCAGGCTGAGGAGAGGTGTTGAGCTTCCCTAGCCATGGATCAAAAGTCTCATTCTGATTGATCTAAAGGAGACAAAGAAAGATGGGTTTTGGTGTTTGATGAGCCATCATCTTTTGATAGTCTGGAAAAGAGGACAAGAACTTTAGCAAGTCATTGAGGTTTAAGCTCCATTTTATTGCCCTGTGAAACAAGTAAGGGCCCCAAATTAAAAGTAGAGAATTGATGAATAGTGACTCTAAAATATTGTCAAAATCAGACAAAATTAGGTAGCATTTGACATAAGTCTGTGATCTTTAATGTTACTCTACTTGTTTTGAGGTGTTTACCCAAATAAAACAGGTGAAGTTTAAGAGCACGCAGTCTCTTCCCTGTTTGTTAAAGAAATCTATTTGTTTTGTGTATTTTTTAATTGTAGCAATGACCAAGGGTTACAATAAAGATATCTATGTTTTTGTGACCATAGGAGAATTAATTTTTTTTTTAACTGTAGGGCTTAGAACCTGTATCTGACCTCTATTTTGCAGACTTGAATACTTTTTATAGAGACTGGCTCTAAGTAATATTAACATATCAATTTAGTTTATACCACAAAGATAGCCAAGCTTCTTAGCTGTAATTTTCATATTGCCATTCTTATTTTCCAGGCACATCTATACAAAAAGCTAAGTCTTTACCTGAGGGGTACTTGAGAGTACATTAAAATAATGTAATGTCAATATACTAAGGGAGGTTGAAAGACATGTTTTTGGAAGGGCTACTGGAGATGGGATACAATCTTCTTATAGCCATAAATTACAGTTGCAGCTCGAAAGTCCCAGCATAGGCTGGTGCAGTGTTTGGAGCTCCTTTTTATATCTAGTTT